>JANVCG010074334.1:0-34855 GCA_025505365.1 Haliclystus inabai
AAACGTTAGAGAAGGTGATTGATAATGGGCAAAATCTTTGCCTTCAAATTTCTATTAACTGAAAATGTGAAGGTGTTTCATACACAATTTTGAGTCTGCAAATTCGGATCAATGTAAAACCTTGAAGATATGTACAGCATTAAAATTTACAAAAGGGTGACACCAAATAATAAACCTTTACAAATTTGCAATTCTTAAAACATCCTTTCACATATTCATGTGAGAGTTGCTGAATGATATCCATTGTACAATTTGACTCAATGCTGGTATGCCAATCTCAAGTCATAATAAGAAAATTCTCAACACTGGACCCTATTTGAATAAGCAAGGGAGGACAAGCTTTGAGATATGGGGGGGGGGTATTCAATCACACTCTAGGTGAAATTCATCTGTAGGGGGATGCCCCTTACATTTTTTCTTATTTCAGAAATATTGTAAAATTTATTTTTTTCCTCATTTAATAGTACTCTATTTGGTAATCTATCTACACACTGAACGCCTCTTCAGCCGGTATTGAACGTTTAGGCTTCACTTATTTTGTCATTAATTTGCAGCCACTGATTTAGGGTGTCATTTTTGTGATACTGTATTTAGCGACAGTATTCATGTAATATTTAAATGATTAATCACTTATTCAGACTGAATATTGTGGATTATAAATCAAAGTGTAATTCGAAACCCTGCTGCAGAGCATACCATTTGACATGACATCTGAAATTGCTGATAAAAACAGATTTTTTCTTTTGCAATTATTACAAATTATCACAATTGAATATTAACCAATTAGCTTTTAAATGGCATTTATCAATGGTTAATGCATTATTATTTATAAAGGAGGCCTATTGGTGTCATTATGTGCCTAAAAAGGCTTTAGAGAAAAACCCATCACACGATTATTGGGGGGCAACCGCACCCCCTCACCCCCCTCCCACTAGTCCGCTACCGTATGGCAGTCAGTTATTCAACCAGAAGTGCAGTACAAGTAACTTTATATCAATTCATACAAAATATCGATGATCATGATGATGTTTTCTTGTAAATATTGGAGGAATGAAGAATTAAAAACCAAGCAGGCCTTGCAGAGCTTTTTGTAACGAAAAATTATTAGATCCCCCTAGAAGGACCATTTCACTAGACCCCCCAACCCCCCCTGGAAGGACCACCCCTTTGGGGTTGCATCACTAAATTCTGCTAGTAATAACTTGTTCAATTGCAATTTTTGTTTGACGAATATAGTGTGAATCTCTGCGATTTGAGAACATACTACCGTCAAACCTGTTATAACGGTCACCTCTATAAAGCGGCCACCTGTCTCTAATGGTCCCTTTTGAAATGTCTAAAATAGTATATTCTACTGAATTAACCCTGAGTATAAAGGCCACCTGTATATAGTGTTCAATTTATCTGCCTCTCTTTTTTGGCCGTTATCAAAGAAACAACTTATTCATCGAATACCGGTTCGAGTTTGTACTGCAGATTAATGCAAATTAGTTCACCTTTGTTTGCTGAAGTAATAGCCTCGTTTACCTGAAGAATCCTATTGACTGAAACACGACAGAGAGACAGCCAATAACCAGTTTAACGCCAGTAAAGTGGTAAGATTTATGAAAGCTTACGATAGAACCATCGAACAGTAATCCTTTGGTAAAATGAAAACCAGGCTTTTTTATGGTCAACATTCAAGATTGATTGCAATTAACTGTGAGAGGTCACGCTCAGATGATTCGGTTTAATCAATCTACATTAAATTTTTGTTTAAATAAATCCCTTTTAAAAGGATATTTATTCATTATGTGATACAAGAATGAAAGTTATTTTTGAAAATCAAATGGAAATGAAGGCTAACGTGTTGTTCATCATAAATTTCTACACTACTGTCTCGTTCATGCCTTCGACATTCTCAAGAACGCTCTCTGTCAGCTCATTTTCTGCTGAGAAGCTTTCTGTGCTTTGGTCGCCACCGCCATTCAACGTGAGATTTTTACCCATGTGCGATTGATTGTTATTTGAATGATCTGAATCAAGCAGTGCGCATGCGTTATGATGGCTACTTTTCCAAGTGTCGTAAATCCACTCAAAGTCATTGTTCTTACGAGCATCGTCTGTGGCACACTCTACTAAGGGCATTAACACTGCCTTTGTGCAATCTGTTGCGTTCCTTCTTTTGACTGACAGCCTGCGGTTGACACTGCGACATCGCTTACCAATTAGCATTTGCCTGTATGCTTTTCTAAACGATGAGTTCACACCGCCGTAAATCCAGGGGTTCAGCACAGAGTTGGTGTACGTCATGAAATAGAACACAGTCACCATAATGGTAGATGGTCCTTCGTCAGTGGCAAAATCCGTCCACAGCCAGATCACTTGACTTGGTAACATGCAAGTGGCGAAGACAGCCACCACGACTATGAACATTTGTAGAGTACGTTTAGTTTGATTGTAACGTTCTAGTGATGATTCGTTACGAAAGACCTTCTGCGGTCTTACAAATGATAGCCTACGTTTCAAACGACGGACAACCTCAGGTCTGTAATTGGTATTTTTCGCGGGACTGAGACTTACACTGTTCCTATCGCTAAACTGACTTCGGGACTTGTAAGACGTCAACGCTGCAGCGTGAGCCTCAGTGCGTCGTATCACTGCAGCGTTTTGCGATCTGATCTTATTCCATGCGATAGTAGATAAACCGATCATCAACGGTAAGGGTATGCCGTATTGCAGCAGGAATAAAAAGAGAGTATAGATCTTTCTCGACGTACGTGACCACGTTTCACGGCAAGACGGTTTATTAGCACCAGATATCAACGTCAAATGACCAGCGTAGGGAAGGACAGACAACAGCGAAACCACGTGGACGAGCGTTAAAACAGCAATTATCTTTCTTCTTGTTAAAGCGAAGCTAAACGGATGGACGACAGCGACATATCTTTCACATGCTATGGCCAATAACGTTAATACGGCTGAGTTCATAACCAACGTCGCAAAAGGCCACAGTACCCAGCATCCAATTCGACCGAAATAGAACTCTCCAGTCTCGTCGTTTGTTATAGCAACAGGAATGCTCAACGTGACAAGTAAGATGTCACAAAGTGACAGGTTTAGCACGAAAACATTGGGAAATGTACGTTGTCTTTTGAACTTCACTATAGTACATACTACTAGCAGATTTCCAGCTATTGAAATGATAAAGATTAAAGCGTACAGTATTAGCTTGATGGTACGAAACGCCGGGCCGTTGTCGTTGACTGTGTCTGCATCACTTGTATTTGTGAAGGGTTGTATAGTTGTTACTAGAAATGACTCGTTATTTTCAAACACCATTGCCACCTCTCTAATAAATTTGTCAATCCATGCAATCTTTGACGTGGCACCAATTAATCGAGAGCTGATCTAGTTACTATAGTAACTTCGAGCGAATCGTCAATGTTTATAAATGTGGCTAATGCCGGTTCCCATTCAACCGAACGATACAACTGGTGGATGTGCAAACATGAATTGATATGCTGAGCCTCCTTTCTCATTTGATTTGTATTGGATAATCCTGAAAGAAATAACATCACATTGAGACTAAAGAACCTCTAAGATTACATTCATCCACTAAAAACTTTCCTCGGTTAATGTTTTAACCTTTGGTGTCACATAAGTGAACTTTTAATTAAAAGACATCAACCGTTACGAAGCGTACAGTGAATCATATAAAAGCGTCGGTTACTTTTAATTAATTGAAACAAGTTCTGATTAGATACGATGATAACGCCACTCAGCATGACCTAAAATACGATGATCTAAAAGTTGTCTCTTATTTGCCAAGGCCTACCGCTTACCATGCAAGCACGGTCGACTGTTCATTGCTTCGTTTCCTATACGGCAGTTAATGCAAGCAAACACATGGCACACTCACTGATATATTGCATCGATGAATATACGCAAAAAAAGTATTGCCGCATTGCTTTCACTATGGATTTCAATAACAAAGTTTCGAATGCTATACCATTGAAGGCGTCCAATGAAATTCCCGCGCGTGATTAAGCAAGCGTTTAATCATCAATACATGGTGGTAACAAACAAGACACCTAATATAGATAAAATGCCGCGATCCTTGTACAAATAATTGGAATTAGATTTTCAATCTCCGTATTGCTCGATTGTCGTGTTACGAAATGGTGATTCAGGTCATTTTCACGCTGGTGTGAGCATTGTCAATCTCACTGTCACGGTAGCTAGCCTCATTTGCCAATCGAATGCAACTTACACACCAGAGAAACGCATTTGTATCAGTATTCTAAAGTAAACGAAAGTGCTGCGCAACCGAAGATTAGTAATTAGAACGCAATAAAATATATTCAAATAGTTTCCCTTTATGACCGTAGCTAATAGTTTGATTGGCAGGGGAGGTTAATCAGTCTACAGTCTCCCATCGTGCACTGGTGAGGTGGTCCCATTTGAATCAAAATAACACCGTTGAAAATAAAAACAGAAACCATAACGGGATTGTATAGGAATGCAATCCATCGCAGCTCATGTCTCAGAAAGCGAACCGTTAAAAGTAACAGAGAGATCATTGAGGCATTACACTAAAATGCTCTTACTTCTAAGTTCAGCCTCGCTGTCACTCGGATTGAGTGATAGACAGCTGCCGCTCATCGCCACCGTACAAACGAAAGGTGATTTATTAGTTACTAATCTGATAGATCATAACAATGGAGTATACATGTCGGTACTGGAAATGAAAATAATAAAGTTTGCCTTCGTTTCTTATCAACTTTATTCTACGTATAGTATAATGCAAGTGTTCTTGTTACCATGCAGGCATCGAAGAAGGTACACACGAGCAATGATGCTGTACAGATTCGCCAAATACTTGCTACCATGACGACAGTAGAGTGGGTTCGAGATGAAACGGACCGCGACTTTTCGATGTACTGCTCGAAGCATAAGTACCGTGCTAATGCGCAGCATCACTCACTTTGAATTTTGTGAGAAGGCGCCAGAGTCACAGGGAATAAGACTGAATACGAGACAATGAAAACGCCAATGTAGATATGTGATCGCTGAAGGCGAATTGCATGGTATTGCACTCTCAGATGGTGCGATCGTGATTAACGTTGGCTCACAAAATTGCATGTGACAGCCCTTCCACGCCCGGCGCGTTGGATTGATCCGATGGACGATTCCCATGCAATCCATGACCGGTCTAGTTTGTTTTTGAACCGATTCAAGGGCAGGCATAAATCATTCCTTGTTCAACTGCAAGGGCGGCTATCTATCTATACCAAATGCCTGACAGCAGCACTTAAGTTGTGATCATTTTGTGAGAGCGTAATTAAAGCCACCCTGGACTGTGGATCGAAGTAACTTACGGTTGCTGATCAGCTGATGACAAAAACAGCACAGCAACAACAAGCTGAGCGAAAGGAAAGGAAAAACTGGAAACATTTCTGTTCAATCGAATAAACTATTGATGTTTGGTGAAACGAATAGTTTGACATCCTCAGCCCTAAATTTCAAAGGCACGTTGGCCGTTTTATCATTTTGTAGACAAGTTTATAGGCCATCAAGAACTTATATAGTAGGAGGCGTTTAGAGTTGGTCGTAAAATGCATGTGATTAGATTAATCTGAGCGTACCGTACCAGAGTTCACTTGGAAAGGATGACACAACTCACCTTTGCTATTTCGATGTTCCGTTCCAACGTTTTCGTGGTGTTACTTCAGACTGAGATCTATTTCAACTGGAAAACAAAGCATACAGATCGCCTTCAATGTTAAGCAAAATAGTAAGCACCAGCACAGACGGCCGAGAACAGTAACCAGGAATCTAATGCTGAGGACGCGAATACAGAGTCACATACAAGCGACAAAACTATATACTATGGTTGTCTTGGCAACAAAACCACCAATTGCCAGACCCAGAAGGTGCCAATCACTTGTCTGCCTCCGACAGGGTCTCGTCAACAAATCGAGCGAGTGCCTTGGTAAAATGCTTGATATGATCCAGTATCATGATGAATTACTTAATTGATAAATATTACCGCGGATCTTCTGTTACCCTATTGACTCGCGAAGGACAGGATCGTTTGCATCGCGTCAAGAAGCAAACCGCAAATACTAACCGGGAGCGTAATTGTTTGTCGAATATCACTTGCATTTAGCGTGGATTCAATTGACCTGTGAAGGGGAATCAAGATACCACAAAACGCAGAGATAGTGACTGCTGTCGTTTCTGGTTATGGAAGTAGTCATCACATCTGTCGAGATAGCATGTGCGTTGCCTATTATTTAACTCATCCTACATGTAACAATTATTTTAATCTACAAATGGGTGAGTTGTGAAGTGTGTTGTATATATCAGCACCCTATATTAGTTTGAAAGTGATAAAGTGATTGAAAATGCCTACTAAGACATAGCTTCTAATTCTCACATTGAAACACTTGATATTTTGTTCAAGGTAGGTGTTGAACTGACAAGGTGAGCAAGCTAGAGCTAAGTCGTATATGACGAAGGAAGATGTGACCACTGCCGGTATTTTAATGAAATTGTACGAGAGACGAGCGCAGACAATACAAAATAACTGTCTACACCAACAGATTAAAGCAGCAATAAAGATAGCGAAAAGACAGTAAGGCACCAATAGAAAACTATAGTACGTTTAATCTGGTCAAGAAAGGCAGCTATTAGGTGGGTGGGACAGATGTAGTTCCGTTGGTTGAGCATGCGCAGGGTCGTTCTGCTTGATGAGATGGCCCACTAAACGATTTGTAACCAACGTGTGGCTGTCTTGGATGGGCTTCAAATGCTTGTTACCAATAACAATTAGTTCCACTAATGCAATGCGAATAACACCAAAAGTCAAATCAAAACATTGGGTCTTCACTTGAATAACAAAGAGCTCAATCAACACAGAACGCAGATTCAAAGAGCAGATAGAAGAAGCACTGCTCAACTGACACAGATAGACAGACCCGTTCATGTGATCATAAAGCAGGCAGCGCCGTGTCAACTTACCTTATGATAGCAGCAAGAACAACAAAGTAATACACTGTAACTTAATTCCAGAGCGAGAGTGAAAAAGTCATTCGAAGTAAACAAAATACAGCCATGTGACCATTGAACTGCACTCCATTACAACCGCACTGCCGACCTGAAGTGGAAAATCAAATACTCACAACAATAACGAAAGCCGCAACGCCCCTCCTCGCGCACAAACAATTCTGATGCGAAAATTAACCGTATAAACTTATGAGTAGCGACAAATGTTGACAATTACCAAATCATGACGTCATCTTGATTCATTTGCTGACAGCCATGTCTTCACATTCTTCCAAACGTTCGTCAGGCGCATGAGTCCACTTAACATTAAATGAATAATAATGCAATTCATTAATATTTATGCATTGATTTTATAGTATGATTGCGTTTTGTAAATTCTCATCCTTGGTGACCCGATGGATTAGGAAGTGTGTCGGCCTTACCCAGGAAGTACTCGTTGGAATATGGTTGGTTCTGTCCTCAGCAGAGTCAACTAACAACTACTGCACATCCGCTGTATAGAGAACACCACTCAAGTGCCACACCTTAAGTGCAGCATAGCGATTCCTCTCTCTGTTGCATTTCAGGTTGACGTGACCATAAATTATTCGCTATAGCCTGACACGATGATCAGCGAGAGAGACAATCTGATGATCTGACATAGGACTGTTGACTGCTGACATAGGTGTGTCTGATAAATATGCGGGACGCAGGCAACTATTCAACAAAATGACAAACTAGAGCTCAAAGCACCCAATTTATTATTGCAGCTCAGCTATTTAGATTCAAAAGATATACGTTTTGTGCGTCAAACATATGGAATGCGAGTGAATGCTACGGAGAAAGTGGCAACGAAAGCTACAGGACATCCGAAATTTCATGGCTTTTACGGAAGAAGCGTAATCAGTTGCAACTGATTTATTTTGTGTTGAACAGACGATACTTGCAACATACTAACATGTGCATTGTAGCATTTGCGTGGCGATCTCACACCAGTAATTACACAGTGCATTCCGTAACATAATCTAAGAATGGTAATAGCCCTTTATCCAATCCGTCATCACCACGTCCTCTGATACGAATTAGCGTCTAAGCAACACTTTCACATTTGGACTAACTGAATGGTAATCACGCAATCTACATTTGATCACAAGACCTCAGACACTCATCGTCAATTATCAAAATACGATTTAAACGATTAATGTGGCCGGACACACTATCAAGTCACGGTCTAGGTGTAGGCTATATTGCTGCTGTGATTCAATGTTCAGTGATAAAATTTGCAAGCGAATAAGAACAGTGCTCGCTTCATAGGAATCTTCTCTAGATTTCTTCATCGTGTACAGTATACGTATTCTTCCTCTAGCTGCCACGCGTTGAGGTCTCCGTCTGCCTCATGGCACAAAAAGTAAACAAACTATGTCTTATCATATTTTCTGCCTAAAAATAACGATAGCGTGCCTTTCTACAGTTACACGTGATCGACCCTAATAGTCACTGTTCTTATCACTAAAGTAGCAGAGTCCATCGACTAAGATGTGGCGGTACAACCAAATGAGCTGAGGTAGATGGTTCACCTTGGTGGCAGGGGAAGTGCCTCTGACTTTGCATCAAAACGAAGTGCAGTACATACCAAACAGGCCACGTGTTTGTCCACAAGATGAAACGCTTTCCATCGATCGAAACTGTTCTGCAGAGAGTGAAAGGCAGTGCGCAATTGATCTACAGTGAGGCGTGGATGTGAAATAACGTTATCAATTTTAATTGTTTGATGGGAGATAATCACTAGCTGTCACTACAGTACATCACAAACACTGCGATTAGGTAGCCACGTGATTATTTTATTTCCATTGATATAGAAGAGCGCACGCAGTTAATCAATTGAAAATGAATAAATGGCGCATGCGCGTGTTCAAGCACAGAGTGCCGCTTTGAGGTTCGATTATCACTCTGATCGTGCTCTATTGTAAACATAGCACAAACATCAATTGTATTTTAATATAGTGTAAACTCATGTAGCATTGGTGATAATCGACATGTCGTTGGTCTTCATCATCCTTTGGAGATCTAATCTGCAAGGAAGTCAGTCAGAAAACATCCCACCTTGCATGCACCACCGATTATTGCTCGCGTGCCCGTAGTTTTCAAGTCTGATAGCATTACATCAATCTTCCATTTAATTAAAGATAAGTGTCTTCCAGTCTTCTTGCAGACTCTTTGTAAACGATATTTGGTGCAAACAGATGACTTTCTACCAAATGTGTAAAATTGTGTAAAGTCTGAAAGTAGACTATAGGCGTCTTAAGAATGGACTGCAAGCCTGAGTGTCAGCGGTCGGCATAATAGATTTCTTCGGCCGAACAAATTGCAACAAATGAATTTAGTTTATCTCATCTACAGATTAGGTATTCTTCGTAGGTAGCAGCTGTCCTCCGATTAATTAACCACGGCGTAATATCAAGTGCCGCGCATGAGGGAGATCAGTATTGCGGTTCGTAAAAACACCAGAAGAGGCTCAACATCTGTTCTTATTTGATCGTCTTTCGCTCCTTTTCTGGTCCTACATGATAATGCTACTGTAGCCGCTGGTCATAGAGCCAGTCAGCAACTACCTTTGCAGTGCCAGAGAAGCTCTTAAAAACAACATGTTAATGGTTTGAAAGTAAACAATCGATCTTAATGAACATGTATTTATAGCATGTTACAGAGAAACAATGACGCAACGGACAAATGAACAATGGCACACACTCAGTCTGACTGCGATAAGGTATTGCCAACACTAAAGCCAAATGTAGACACATTACCTAAATCGAAGTGACAGAGCACAGATCAGAGCCTTACTTTGTGATTGCCGGCTTCGTCTTGCTTCGGTCTTTTGAAATCCATCTTCGACACAAAATGGAATGACCATCAATGAACAATCAATAACAAAGGGCCTGGAAACAACCCAATCAGACGGCAAACCGAATCACCATTTGATTAGAATAAAAATAATATCTTTTTGCCAACGGAATATCCAGATGGCCCTATTTTTATTGAAAACAACAACCACGCCAGGGTTCGATTTACAAGTTGTGCTTCTCGTTTGCTCTTTCCAAAAAGAAAAACACATTGGATAAGCATTCAAAAGAAACGGAAAGCAGGCGATATCACTTGGGATTATCTCGTCATGTCCCATTAAAAAGGGTAGATCAAAACTTGAGAACTTTTTGGTTTATAGCATCCGGTATGATAGAGTTTTATCTTCTTCTTGAAGGAAGTTTATGCAAACAACAATATGATCCGTAAATAGCACTATTGGATCAAACAAGGCAAAATGTGGTATAATAACAGTAATATTCCATGAGTTGAACATTTGTAGCCTACTATTTTTTACATTACAAAGGTTATCTGCGAGCTATCGGCAGACCAACAATTGCGTATTAATGTGTTTCAATCTACACCATCGGCTCTGCGTTAGACCAGTTACGATTAAGTTAAGCGGTCCCTTTGACAAACATTTATCATAGGCCTACCTTCAGATACCAGAATGGCGTTAAGACGAGACGATTGTTATTACTGAAAACCAAAGAGGAATTGATGCTTTGTACCCAATCAAGCGTTGGTTGACTCTATCCTTGCACGCACGCGCGCATTTTAGAAAGTGAGCAACGACCGTACAGCAACGGCAATAGGTCCTACCGTGTTGAGAGTGGCAGGATCGGCCCTATGATTGCGGTCTCAACTTGATCATAGCATTTATACGTTGCACCGTCGTCACATTCAAATGAACATAGACATAGTAAACATGCGATCGAAGGCAGAATAATGGAGTATTATCACGAAAACGACAGAGAAGAATTAGTTTAGAAAACGGTGTTATTAGTACTCATTCAGATTGGAAGAAAATATTCGGAATTTGCAAGTAATTGAAATTAGTATGATAAAATGGTAAAGCGTAAAGTAAACACACTCACCTGTCCCCAACCCTGACCGTCCACGTAGAGTACAAACACTTATGTAAAACGGTTTGAATCATTCGCTACGAGGTGTCCTGCAATTTGTTAGTCATCGTGCGCAGAGTGGGGGCTGTTGATCAGTGGAAGAAGAAATCAATAATCAAGCAGAGGGATGATAAACGATCGTGACAGATTTAGGAGGGGCAAATAAAGTATCATCACACTGGTAACAGCCAAGTTACAAAATCAGTTCAATTAATTTGGTACCGAATGTTGACGAAAACAAAGCGGTATGATCATAAGTGAAGTAATTTCCTAATCTCAAGTTGAAATGAAAACGAAAGCAAACGGAGATTAATCATTCGCAGTTACATGTTGTAATGAACGGTGGTCTTCAGCCAATAATTGACTCTAATGGGAGATCGATAAACAATGGGAGTAGTTAATTCATAGTGCGCAGCATTCAATCCAATTCTTTTGTAGCCGTCAATCTGGCATGTAATGGCATTAAAGTTGATACTTTGATCGCCATTTAAAATCGCTTAATTCTAACACCATCAAAGGCATTAAGTAGATCAACTTACGATCAAAGCGTAACTCAGACCGCGGCCATGACAACGATCTCTGACTGCCCAGCTGTGGTGAAACCCTTCTGTTCGGCCGCACCGTTGTCATGAATTATGGAAAATACGTCTCTTCTTTGTTGAAGATATATTATCAAAATTTTGATCTGTTTTGCTGGGCAATCGTGCAGCCGTGAAGCAAGTCAATTAACCATCCTGGGATTAATCAAAAGCTTGTTTTCTAGTAGTTGATGATCTGCATTGTTGTATAATGTGAGGTCTCCTTCTCGTGCTGAACCTCCATGATAAGCTGTAACGCGCTTCGTCAAGGTTTAGAAGCCATTTCTACAGAGTGTAGACTGATCCAATGGGTGATATTCATAATTAAACAGTAGCAAATTAACAACGACCCAAAGCTCCTAAATTATCTCTTGTCTCTCACTTTGACAATAGCCAGTTACACTGGCGCCACGGTCAATCCCTGTTCTAGCCAACCACTATAGATAACAGTGAACATTTTGTATAATTGGTCAAGTCTAAATGTTTGTAAATAATATACAAAGGTACGCTATTATCTTGTTTTATATATGCTTGTTTAAGTTACAAATTCAATATCCTCTGCTGTTCTTCTTCAAAATCCTTTCGTTTTGCTATTATGAGATTTACAAACAATTTATTCGAAAATCAAAGGTCATCATCATCTCCTGAGTCTGAGTCAGATTCATTACGAACAGCTCGTCTTTCTCGCGTGAGGATGGAAAAGCCCCCTTGTTGAGCCAGTCTTGCCTTTCTGGGGTCTTCCTTCAATTTAGAGTCAATCGCACCAGTCTGTAAAAGTAGCCATTCCAATTCTGAAATGATAATTGCATAAACGAGGCTGAAAGATCGAAAACCTTCGCTTGCTGGTTGACTACACATACAATAACAATCAATTGGGGATTACATTAGATGTAGTGAAAATTTAGAATTAGCTGATCATAAGGCTATTGTCTGTGTGAAGGCTAAGTGATTGTAATCAATTCACATTACCAGTAAAGATGATGTCGTCAGGAGCGTTTATACAAACAGACCCCCCTTAGCAACGGATTTGCATAGTGCTTAGCAACAGCCATTCAGGTAACGGGGTATTGTGGAAAGGCAGGAAAAAGAACAATATTTTAGGTGGGAAAGAATGTACGGTTTTTGAAAATGTTGAAGTGATAAACTTACATAGGGAATTATGCCATGGGCGGTCAACACAAGTATCAAAGGTAATGAATGATGTATTAATTTCATTCCTTTGAGAAAGTCGCTAGCTATAGTATCCTGTACGCTATCATTCTAATCTACTTAAAATGCTCTGACGCACGAGAAATGACCAAGACACTAGCTTCAACTCCTCTCACACCCTGTCCCCGTAGAAAGCTATCGTCAATTCAAAATATCATCTTATATTTTCATTATTGTTTGTTAATTTCCCACTGACTATTGACATAATTAGAGATGAGTGCCTCACCATTCTGCTTCAAGTTCATTCCACCAAATGTATGGGCTCCCACCAGCTGACCCTTCATCTGACCACTTTGATAGACGAATATTGTTGGGAGGTTTTTATCAGGATAGTTGGCAATGCAATTGGTTGAAACGCTTTTCAAAAATTTTGTAGAAGGAAATTGCTTCGATAACGAGATAAGAAAACCATTTATCAAGGAACACAGTGGTATACTGCGTATATGAGTTAAAGAAATTTAAATAAATAAATATATAAAATAAATAAATATGAGTTAAAGAAAAATCAATGAGACTAACAAAGTAGAAAAAAGGTATTAGTATTGTAAGCAGCCATTGTTTCAAAGGTAAAAATTGCAACAGATTGGTATTCAAGAACTTCTGGAACTTCTTACCTGAACAAATAATAATGCAACATCAATAAAAGCTTTCAAAACTCATTTAGACACGATTTAGATCACACAAAATTTTGTAAACTAGTTTAATTAGGCTGATATTAAATAAGTAGAAACGCAGTTTTCCCTTACTTGCCTGTCATAAATGTTTTTTTGACTTTCCTATTTTGCCCTCGATTTTGCCACTACATCTCAGTGGGTCAGATCTTGTTTCAAGTATAAACATCATGTTCAAACTTACAAAACAAGGAAAGAGTAGACGATAGTGAACATATATAAACACGAAACAGATACCCAGACTGAAACAAGTGCAACACAACCCAAATGCCTTCTCCTGCTTGACTGACGTGTTCAACATAATCGTTGGCACTGATCTCGCGTATGTCTCCGAACATAGCTTGTGATTGCTTGGCTTTCATCTCTGCTAAACGCTGTTGTCTAAACAATTAAAAAGAAGTAAAAGTGTGTATCAGACCACGCTCACAGATGATTGATTTGAAGATTAAGAAAATATTGTGTTGCAATGGTAATAATGCAATAAAAAGTTGTAATTTCACCCCATTTTCACTCGAGTTCTTATCTTTTATAAGTGCTCTTCCAGTAAGTGAATATATTCTTTATGAAAACATTTTCAAATATTCTCCCCTGAATAACTTCCTCGTTTGTACACACAATCCAAAGTGATTTCAACAATGAAGAATATTGGAATCAGCTATGAGTTCTCGCAAAGAATTTCTATGAATTTCATGGATTTTCAAACCTTTTTAAGGGAGGAAATTGACGAGCATGCTTTGTGCATTATCATCTAGAAAAGTGTATAATATGTATTTCTCAAGATTGCGCAACACAGCCTCATTTGCTGATATTCGATCATTAGAAAACCACATCGAAGATCAACAGGGTAGTAAATGTGATAGAGGTATCAACTACAAAGTTTTAAAGCGAATTCAACATTGAAATCAAAATTTTATTGAACAGGATTGTATTGTTACGCATGTGATGCACCTATTGCAGAATTACTTGAAATCAAAATAACACAATTAGGATTTTAAATATCAGTAAATCATGTGCACCAACGATGCTGGTGAAATGGCAATGTAATTTTAGCAACGGCAAACTCTTGGATTCGTGTTGGCAGGGTGTCACAAAGTAGGGAAACCTTGTTCCCAGAAAGCCAATTGGAATTCAGAAAGTCTCAATCTTTCATCAATTTTTAATATTTCGTTTTCATTTTGGGGGATACTTTCTTCAAGTCGGATCTAGGATTCCAGAAGGAGGCCCGAAACCTTGTGACACCCTGGTGGGGCGCGGATTCTAACTCCAGTTTTGTGTGCTGAATGGGTGCTACGTTTTCTTGTTGTTTCCTCATATAAATTGTTCCCATACATACAGTGTCAGAGTTGTGGGCTGTGGCTTCGTGTTAATAATTACTATACTTATTAATGTTACAAGAGTGCAGTGGAAGAATAAAGACTATTCGTTTGGAAATTATTTTATTGCGATGTGTCTCTCCCTGTCAAATCTAACTGTAACGTGTTGAGTTATCTGTGTGAGTGACAAACGATTATAATTAGGACGCGGATAATGTTCCAGCAGCCGTACAGTTGTCTTCAGGATAATGTTCCGTGCATGAAGTGCGCATGCGTAATAAAACCAAACAGAATGTTTTCAACAAATGCAATTAAGGTGATTTGATCTTCGTAATTTGAAGCAAAAAAGATTCTTCATAAATTCAACTAATCACAAAGTTGACAAATAATGACTATGAATTTGATAATTCAAATCTTGATATGGATGGGGGAATGTGGTTTGGTGTGGCTTCTTTTCAGAACGCTCGTCAATTTGAATTTAGCGGCAAAGTATAATTGTGTAAGAAACATTTTTTAGGAATAACATGATTGGACTAAAATATTAACAATACTCAATTTGATAAACTATGCACTTTTTCGTGTAGCTTTCCATTTTATTTCATGATACATTGAAGCAGATCAACTTTCAACAAAATTCGAGATAATATCGCTCGCGTCGTAAATCTCTTAAAGATTCAAAACGAAGGAAAACTGCTGAACTTTAGCGATTCCCAATACAAGCTTCAGCATGTTGGTGAACCTACATTTAACAGCTCTTAGACCAGTGCCATATGTCCCCGCTCGCACACTCTGGGCACATGGAGCTAGGCTAAATAGCTCTTAGCAGCCCTTTCGTTACATTCTTTGAACTCAGGAAATTGGTTAAACAACAACAACAACACCGTCAACTATAAACACACTCTGATTTTATTTCTACTGCGTCACAACACTTACATTAACACACGTTTACAATAGTATTTCAAGATATCGGATACTGTAATACAACAATATCTCCCCCTGCGTAAGAATAGAACTTATTACAACAAATGACGTTTCGGGAAGTGAACTTTTGCTCATTGCCAGAGGGGGGACAGACTTTTCGCTTTGTTAGCAGAGGAGACAGTGTTTGCACAGTGATTCAACTTGGAAGTTGAGACCTGGCCATCAATTGCATTCGCAAAGTTTGCGCTTCATACGTACAATACTAGGATGTCCAGTATGGGCATCGTGGAGAAGATTTTTTCTGAGTACGGTTGGTACCACGGCGAGGCCTCATTTCGGGTAATGAAACCATCGTCAATCTCTAACTCTGATTTGACATTGAAATATGGACGAACGTTAGCGCTGATATCCTTGGGGTGTGGCCATTGTGTTCGTATGACTTTAGCACTGTGCAGAGTGTTTCGTCAGTTTCCATGGCGGTGCTGACTCTGTCTAGTGAAATGCCCCGTAGATTTAAGTGTTGCACGGCCAACGCGGGGCTTGCAGCGCCAATAGATAACCCATACGACTTACTTACATAGTCAATTCTAGACAGATAGTCTGCCACGAGGTTGTCTTCACCCTTGCAGTATTCCACTGCAAAATCAAATATGGTAAATCGGTCGTACCAGCGTAGGAATTTCCTAATTTGGCGTTGTGACCCAGGTCGTTTGAGCAGCGGGAGAAAAATAATTTTATGTATGGATGTTCTAATAACAGGCTTCCAAACACAGACAAAATGTAAGCTACCATGGTCAAGACTCTCTTGATGTTTTGCAGTTGAAAAAGCCCCCTAGCGTGAGAAAAATGTGCAAAACAATAGTCAAGCCAATAAAGGCAAGAATTCAATCTATCTGTAGACAGTTGTTATGCCTACTGAAGTCTCAATTGATCCATTCACTGTTTGACTGCTTTCCAGAATGTTCACTTTAATCAAAATGTAAACAAGTCAAAGAAGTATTCAGACATAGACAATTGAAAGATGTTCCAATCCTGCATACAGACTACATGTGAAAAAACTTTTAACTGGATTAGTAGAGTCTGCAAACTCAGCGGCAAAAACATGTTCTGCTGAGTCAGCGGCGTGTTCCAAATAAGTGTGAAAACTTCTGTCTATCGAGGCATGTGATTCGTCGCCAAGATTTTCTGGCGACGAATCAGAAACAAGCATTGTAAAATAGAGGCTTGATGGTCTGGCCTACAAAATCGTACCCTGCCCAAGTAAAAAATATCTGAGAATTTTGTTGTTATTGAAGATCAAGGCATTGTCACTACGAAATTACTTTTAAGAGTTTTAACAAGTTTGGCAGGTAACCTTCGAGAAGAAATGCCCTGAATTTCAAATGTTTTATCGGACTAATGAACATTTTTGGTTGTTTCTAGTTTCAAGCCTTATAAACATCTGAACAAACAGTTGTAGAATCATCGGTGAAAAAACAACCAGATTGCGCTTCTTAACTTATCTTTCAAATATCATCCTGTCAGTTTGCTTTTACGAAGGTTGCAATCTCCTCGAAATCGATAGATTTTGATCACAAACAGCAAACAGCAAGTATTTCAACTTGATTAGACTTTGAAATTACAAAAACATAATTATAGGGAAAATACTTGCAAAGCAGAGATAACTAAAGCCCGTGCCACGGATCAAAACTGTTGTGAAAACTCCAACGGCACAGCTGGTCTTATCGTAGAAAGTACTGGGGCACAGTCGAATTGAATTTTGAAAGTGAGGAAAGCGGATGTTGGAACACGCCGCTGACTCAGCAGAACAAGTTTTGCCTGTGAGTTTGCAGACCCTCTATTAGTCTGGTTAAAAACCTCTTCACAGGTGTGGGTAGGCTAATCGGGTTGATGATCTTGGTCTTTGGATCGAATCTTTAAAAAGACTTTGAGCGTCTCCTGATCAGATTTTAAATACTGCTTGATTATATTCTGTATTGCAGATTTCCATTATGCAGATAATTGTTCAAATTGTGTTCAATTGTTTTGGTGTCTCAGCTAAAATGAGTTAAGCTACACCAATATAAATAAAAGACACACATTAACATCTACTTAAAAACATTTGATTGATTGACCACAACTTGAACGTTGAACAAATCGTACTATTTTAGAAGGAAAGTGTTATAGATTCTTCCAGACAACACAGATGTCATCATCATAATTTGATTGAAAAAAATACAACTACAGTAGAAACTGACCTGTTTATAACATCACTTTACTAACGGAATATTGTTCAGAGCATACTAAATTTTTATTCCCAGCATATTTTGGTATGTTTCCTCTTAATAATTATTGGGTATTGTGCCACTGCTTATAAGGGATTATTTATCTCTCATCATAACGTCACATTTTTCACTTCCAATGAAGCAAGAAAACTGTTAATAACGTCTTATTAACAGCAGTCTTTTGTTTCATTCTTCGAACAGATTTTTAACAATAAGAAACTATTTCAGGAAAAAATCGAACATTCTCCTTTGTTTGCTTCGAATTGTAAAAGTTGTCACCTCATTTTTCATCAGAAATGATGACATTATGCAATAGCCTCCTATAAACATCAAATCTCAATGGCAACATGGCCGACGGGAACTTTAGTTTTTGAGTATGAAGTCTATCGCACGTTTATCAAGTGAAAAAAACATTATTTTTTTATATCGCCAATATTCTGAACAGATCAATGGCCAAAGCATTGAGCACATGATTCATTTTGTAAAAAGTTGTATTTCAATCTATGGCTCAATCCCCATCGATACAACAGGATCCAAATTGGTTCTTCATCAGAAACTATTAAATTTCTCTCAACTTTATAAAATGTATTCATTGCTGTACATGACATATATGTATTATCTACTATTATTATTATTATTATTATTATTATTATTATTATTATTATTTTTGGGAACAAGGCATCAAAAGGCAATTAAATCACGACATGGCTTGTTCTAACGGACATCTTATTATGTTCTAGCACAAATTAATGACTTGACATGAGCAGTGGTATTGAACTTTATATTGGGAGTAATTTAGCTCACTAACGAGCCTGTCTGCAGTCTATCCCTGAACTGTTTTGCAGTCACAAACAGCACAAGAGATGAATATTTCAATCTATACTTTGTATACACGCTTATTGATGAAATATTAATTTCAGTTTTTGGATTCACATTAATTTAGATTATGACATCATTATGTAAGGAAGAGAGTCAACTATATAGAAGTTGCACGCAGTCTATATACAGACGATATTGCATTCAGATAGTCCTAGCCGCTTAATTTGCTATTACCTTATCACTTCTAGTATTCTATCATCTTCATCATCTTCAACTTCATCTAACTCTTCAAGAGTGTAATCTTCTATTTGCTTCTCTCCGGTTTTCTCCTTAACAGCTTGATCGACCATCTTTACAATGTCCTCCTCTGTTAGCTCGGCCTCTTTTGGCTTGTCTGGTATAATACTATGCTTTCGTAGTGCATCATTCCATTCGGTGTCTGCATTGGGGTCTTGCATATTGAATTTTAATTTGCCAATCACGATTACGAATTACGATTAGAGAAACTTCATGATTGAACTTCACTTTCAGGTTTCACCTCCGACTTCCTCGATTTTAGCCTCACTTTGAATACGGCGAGGTAGAGGTCAGCTTAACAGGACTGGCAACTATAATGGCGGCATGTTCGTTTCAAAGTAGTAGTTCCTCTAATTCTGATTCTAAATCGTCTCTCGATTGCTTTACTTTCATTTGAGGATTTCCCCCATAGTTTGATCATGAATAAAAAGAAAGCTTTTATTGGAGTAACTGCTCCTCTAGGATACGTCCCAGGCCTAGGAAGAGGGTACGTATGTATTCATTAATTTTATAATTTCATATTCATCATCATCATCTTATTATCATCATGTATTCAGAATACCTGATAAGTTCATTAAGTTGTAAGTTATTAGAAAATTTTTTCACTTTTTTATTTATACATTATTTATTTATATTATTTATTTCTTTATATAGCTTTTTTCATTGATTATTATTTATAAATTAAAAATTATTGATGTAAATCAAGCAACTACAAGGAATGATTCCAGCCATCAGTGGGTCTTAAATCGAGTGTGGAGGTCTGTGAAGGTGTCTTGCTTGGCAACAATGGAGGCGGAAACGATAATTATGGCAAAACATGCGAGGATTATATTAACTTTATTAGCGTTATGAAATCTGTACCACATTAGAAAATCAATTTCATGACGTCACAAACGTTTAAATGTGGCTTTTAAGCGGCGTTGGTAATTTTTCGCTGGGGTCACTCGCTAATTTAAATCTACGAAAAATTTGCTATCGAATAATACTTGTTTCAAAATTTTTATCACTATTTGCGGTTCAAATCACGGTAGCTCCCCCACTATCAAAGAACAATTGCAGCAAGGAAAACCATTGCAATTAACTACTGGTGATAATATTACATTAATAGCCCCAGCACAATTAATAATGATGCGATAGGTTTGTGCAACTCAAACCTTCAAATTGAGAGTTTATTATGCTAAACATCACAGTTGGGGCCTACAGTTTTTGGCCTTCCATTGATTTATTGTCTCACATCAAGAGTTTGCAGTTCCATGCGAAGTATACTTGGAATTATTAAAACAGTTCATACAGTAAATCATTTCAATATACAAATCGAACCAGTTAGGTCTGAATTATTTTGATAATACCAGTGGTATATCTGTCATCTTTTTAAATTTCTATCTGAAATATCCAGCATTCTGGTAATTTTCCCTTTCTCGATTGAAACCTCTGTAAAATGGAAGGTACAAATCAGAACAACTTGAAATCCTAATATATTGTCGATATATATTTCTAAACAATTAAAAATATTTAATTTCAAAGTATTGAATCTAAAAATAGAACGAGCCATTTCCGTGAACCTTGGACAAAATCCGGGACTAAATCAACCAATTTATTGAAAGCCAGCGGGGGATTCCATTGTGTCTGACTGACAGATCGGACGGTATTTTCTCAATTTATTTTAACATTGACGCTAATTTTGATCAATTTCTTTATTCAAAGTGACTATTTGACTGGCAGTTTCAGCCATTATGGATTCCTACAACGTCATAGTTTTTAGTACACGGTCGGCGGTCGCGGTCACGGGACTCAACATGATGACGTAGGGGTCACGTTCTACCTTTAAGTATTAAAGTTTCTTCTGCTTCCTCAGCGTCTGTTATAGCGGTAACGACTTCGCCTCGAAGCCGGGAGACTAGGGTTCCATTCCGGGTGGTTCTAATTTTCTGCTTTACTTTACTGAATTTTTCTAAGTTTCCCTTCACAAATGGGCGTGTCGGGTTGTGGCCGGAGCCATAATGGCTGCCTACCTACGTGACTGCCGGTCAAATAGTCACAGCGTTCTTTATTCTGCCGTGTAGAAAACGATGAAAGCAACCTGCTAGCATGATTAAATTGTTAATATATGCCAGTAAATCAGAGCAAATTTTGTTGCCGTGTCTGACTGACACGGACGCTCGCCATTTTGCCAATCAGACGTAAATTTTTGTGAATTTCTGCGAATTCTCAACATGAATAAGAAAAAAATTCTATCCATACATATCTTGAATAATGCAAGTATATGGGTCGAAATGATTTTTTTCAAAATTCATCATAAAATTGAAATATATTTCGTGTCTGACTGACATGCATCGCGTGTCTGACTGACATCTCCGAAAACCGGTCGTGTCTGACTGACATGAATTCTTCAATAGGGATGCTATTCGACGCCAAAAACACTATTCGAATATTCGATTTCAAAATTTTTTACTATTCAAATATTATTCGAATAATCCAATGTTTCTGCGAACAATAGCATATTGTTCAAAAATGGGCGTCGAAGTAGGCGTAACGGCGCGTGTTTATTTGAGAATCAAATCAAGGTGTCAATTTACATTTTTTCAATAACGTGAAGAGTTCCACCTTGGAATGGTATTCAAAACGAAGGAAAACGGGATTTTACTTCTTGTGCTCATGGATGAAACGAAAAAATTTAATCATTACTATCGAATCGTCTGCTACTGATTTAAAGAAGCGAATGGTTTATGCAAACAAAGTTGCTATTGTCACCGATCTCATGGCCTAATCGATTTTGCTTCTTTCGCTCACAATTGGCGTGTTGACAAATCTGAATCGATTAGTTTACAAACTTTTGATGGTCGAATTAGCCAGATTCAAACATGATTCGATTGATATTTTTTCTTCTTAAACAATTATCTTAGCAATTTTCGTATTTGGAAGAAAAGAACAGCTAATTCAGCTTTGTTTTTACTTCGTCATAGAAGTAAAATTCTCCGAAATAGCGAACATTAATTATTCGAAAACCGGTCGAATAATGAATTTATTATTCGAATGATAACCGCGTGAAAAGTATTCGAATAATATTTGAATAGTTGCTATTCGAATAGCATCCCTATTCTTCAATAAACATAGTTTCACTACATTCTACAACATTTCATCAGTGTAAGAATGGTCTGTAATACTCTTGCTGTCTATTGGTATATTAAAATATATTCCAAATGTTGCAAATCACCAGATTTAATCTTAAAATTTCATGGAATTGGTCAACTTCACTTCGCCCTGACCGCGTTGAAAGAAGTCGACACGGTTAATTTGTTTTGGTCATAACTTCTTTAGTAGTACTAAATCAAGTTATCCTATGTCATTTTTGTGTCAAAATAATTCAAGAAGCTGTGCAAAATTTGAAAATGGGGATTGTTTTGATTTGAGAAAGCTAAAATTGGCTAAAACATTAGTTTTTAAAGCATTTAGAGAAGTCCATTTTAGCTCATTTTTGATGTTCTGCACGCCCCATTGTTGGCAAGATTTTTCAACTATAATCCGAGACGGCATGGGGCATTTCTGGCTCTGATACTTCTACGTATATTTATTTTTTATTTGTACTCTCTTTGTTTGTTGTTGCATCTTCTTCTTCCTCTTCCCCTCCTGCTTGTACATGCGTAGAAATCGGCGATTTCTCCATTTCAGGCGACCAGTTTCTGCCCTCACGAGGTAGCTGCGACTACTAGGAAAGAGCTTGAGTATCTCACCAGTTGTGTCCCATAGGCGAGTGCTGGGATTTTGGATTGAAACGATGGTGCCGGCATCAAATGGACCAAGGATGGGTGCTTTGCATCATAGAGTGTTTTAGCCTTTGCTTTAAGAGTGGTGGCTTTCCTGTCAGCAAGTTGGATAGCCTCCTTTAATGAAGCTGTGAAAACGGCTGCGCCAACTGGGAGCCTTGACCTAGTTTGACGACCAAAAAGCCTTTGGGCTGGAGACAGACCATCTTTTTGTGGCGTGTTTCGGAATTCCAGCAGAGCATGTAGAAAATTAGCGGTGTTTAGTTTAACTCTTGGTTCAACTTTTCAAACCAAATTCTTCATAGACTTCATGCTGCCTCTGCAAATCCATTGCTCCATTGAAGGCCTGTGACTTGAACTGCGGTCCACCATCAGATTGTAGGCGAACTGCCAAACCCAGTTTTGAACTCCATTGAAATATTCGTTCAGTAACGTCATCAGTGCTGCAGCCTTCACATCCAAGGTCATAAACCTCTGGCCAGCCAGACAAGCGATCTGCAATGACAAGAAACTCCTTGCCAGCAAATAAGAATAAATCCATGGCCACTACTTCACCTGGCCAGTTTGGTGTGGCATCCTGCACCAGTGGCTCTTTTGGAAGGCTTGATTTGTATTTCTGACAATCTTGACATCGGTCAACTATTTGATTAATGTCTCTCTTTCCCTTGGTGGGCAGCATGAAGTAGGTGTTGAATCTCTTTTCGGAGAGAGGATGCTATTACCAGCCGATGAACATAGAGTACCAGGCCATCCTGAATGGATAACGCATTGCGCACATTCCAAAATGGGTGCAGATCTAATTGAAGGTTTACTTTATCTGTTTGAAAGCCAGCTTTGATTGTGTCAATCAAGTTTCGGTAAGTACCATCTTTGCTTGCGGCGGCTTTGACTTTTTCCATTGTTATGTCTTTGATTTCCGGGTTGGCTGCTTCTAATGCGTTCAGGGCCAAGACTTGCAGAAATTTGTCGATGTTGTCTGCCATGTCAGCATCGTCCTCAGTGGGTTGACAGCAGGGATAACGTGAGAACACATCAACGGTAGTATGTTTTGTACCTGGTTGCCTGATAGCGTAAGGTGTTGTATGGCCAGTTTTTCTTTTAGGTGAATGATTCGTGGGGTTGTCACTTCGTCCAATGACTTGTTGTTGATGATTGATATTAACGGTTTATGATCTTTGACTAGTTCAAAATCAGTTCCACGGAGAAACAATGGGCACTTCTTGGCTGCCCATACTACTCCGAGGAGCTCAATTTCTGTCGTGGAGTAGTGTTAGGGGTGGGACGGAGGTGACTTTTTTGCTATCGGTTAACCGTTGAAAAAAAACGGAGGACAACCGGTTAACCAAAGAAAACAATGGAACAATAGAAATTTAAAAATAATATATTAAAGCCTTGTTTATGAATTATTTCTCCAGTAGATGAAATTTATTTTCATTCTAAAATAATACAATAATAAATAAATAAAATACTGCAATGATTTCCATTAAAAAACAGAAAGAATTATCAGCACTGCAGCACAGTCAAAACCGTGGCAAAACTCATCGCAAATACTTGTGAAAGCCAATTACCATGACAATTCTACTAAAAATATGGTCAAATGATGCGTAATGTTATTCTTCTATTGTTATGTTAAGGAGGGGATTTCCCCTAATGACTTTAGCATGCAAAAACACGCAAAACATGTCGCGTTTGTTAATGTTTTGATTTCAGATCTTGAATACTGAACGTTGTTTTGCTAAATTTTGTCTCCAAAATACCAAAATTTTAAAGAATTGATTATTGTTTAGAACATTTATTGTTTCAGCATTTTGTTAATGATTTTAGCAGTTAACTGAAAGGTAAAAACAACAACCGGTTGTGACCATAAAAAACGGTGTGAGGAATCTGCTTCCACATTATAATAGACGCCAAGCTTCTTCGTGTGGTTGTTTTTGCCACAAGGCCAACCCCAAACCTTTGAACTGAGCCGCGTCTGTCTTGAGGCAAAACTTTGCATCAGGGTGGTACTGTACTGTGTCAGTACACGAGGCGAAATCAACTTGTTGATAAGGTTTTGGAAAGCTTGTTCCTGGGCTGTTTCCCACACAAATTCCACTTTTGGGGACAGTAGATGTCTCAGGGGTTGAGCCAAAGTGTTTATTGTGGTACTGAAGGCTTCAAATTGTTGTAACAATCCCATGAATGAGCGAAGATCAGTGCGATTGGTTGGGACAGAAAAATTCTCCAAAGCACTTACGAGGTCTGAATCTATGGTGTAACCGTCTTTTGATAGCTCGTATCCGCACTCTTGGTTGAGAGTAGACAAACTTATAATACGTTTATGTGTCTTTGGCTTCCGGAGTCGACGGAGGATAAAGTGTATTTAAATGAAATTCCGGTACAGTATATCCAATTACATCAGCGCGCTGACATGTAACATTTTGTCTTCTGCTTAAGTACAACCACGGGTAATATAGTAGGGTTGAGGTAGTAATGGTTATGATATAAATATTTCAAAACTCTCTCAGTGGGTTCAAGATTGAAAATAGAATGGTACTTAAAATTCTCAAGGACAGCAAGCACTAAGCAGTACAGCTTTTCAGACTATTCGTAGCCTTGATTTACACCAAGTTTTTTATAAAAATTATGTGTATTTCAATAAAAAACTGCGGCTCTAAAATCAGGTGTGAAGTCGAGAAAACGGGAGAGAAAATGAAATGATTTGGTACCCTATCTTCATGAAATTCGAAAACTTCCTAGTACACATCAGCGCATTAATGGAATTCGAGTTACCAGAATTTTGTTCAAATACACTTTATCCTCGATCGACTCCGGAGGGCCGAAGGCCCTCTGTACCTCTCGAAGCGACTAGCGCGAATTGCCAAAACCTCCAGGTACATGTTAGCACACTGATGGAAGTTGAGTTATCAGAAATTCATTCAAATACACTTTATCTTCGATCGACTCCGGAGGGCCAAAAGCCCTCAGTGTCTCGCGCAGCAACTGGCACAAAGCGCTAGTTATATATACTAAAGAATCAGAAAGATTTCACACAAAAATACCAAGCTCATTTATAGAACTAACCTCTTCAGTACATCTATCGCCAATTATTCGCAAGCCGGTTTTCTGACTTCTTTTCTTTTACCATCTAAAAGCTCTGTAAGATGAATATTAGCAATAAGGACGACTTAAAATCATAATTTGTTGTCAATAAACATATATGTGACCCTCCTTGTCAGAATCAACAATCGTGACAAATTTTCAAAATTCGGTTCATGACAGTTTCTAATGTAGAATTTTATGGGCTATTCAAATCTCTAAACAATTTATTGATCCGACAAGTATAACTCAATTTATCAACAAAAATCTATTTCTGTGCGGAGCCAAAATCAAAAGAAGTCGAACCGAGAAAATGAACCTCAAAGTTTCACAATTCTAAATGCTACAAAACACCTTAGCAACACTATATTGCAGAAGCTAAAATTTTTCCAAACTTTGTAAATATATTCAAAGATAAATAATAAATGAAGTATGAATAAATGCAATCTATTAACATTTTGTTTGACTTTCCCAATGTTTCAAAGTCAAAACATAACTTCTCTGGAAAGGTTTCTGAATTGAACGCGCTGATTTTTGAATTATAATTTCTTATTCACTTTACAAGCTAACACCAATTGTACTTACTTATCTGAAAATCAATAAATATAAATGATTATTTGATTCAAAAATCATTACATGATTTCGCAATGCAGTTAAAAAAACCTTATAATTCAAAATAAAGTTATGAAATTTGCTCCAAGCACCGACCTTGCTAATTTTTTACGCGGTGAAAATGAATGAAAAACAACGTGGTTTATTCGTCTTACAGCGTGCCTACTCAAATTTCTCTTCTTGAGAAGTGTTAAGTTACATGTCAACATGGGGATTTTCCCACTAAAAGATCTTTCCTTGCAATAAAAACTTGATACTTTGATGTTTTTGCTTCACTTGTTTGATTTGTTTTTGTGCGATTACTTAAATTTCTCTTCAGTTGTTGCTGTATATTTCATTCTCTTAACAGCCTTAGCAACGGCTTTAAATTTAAAATACTGCCTAAAATAAATGTTTAAACCGTATATAAAGAGCACCACAAAAAAGATCATATTTCATTTGACTTGGCTGTGGTAATAACTGAAAATTGAATATTTATCAAAATTTTAATAATTTTTCACTTCTTTGCGCCATTACTGAAAACTTTCAAATTGTCACGATTGTTGATTCTGACACGGAGGGTCACATATACTAAAGGACCGAAAAGATTTCATCCAAAAATATTGAGTTTATCGGTAGAATAAGTCATTTTAGTAACCCAGGTCAACTTTTTTGACTTTCGTCAAACAAGGGTTTACTCACTTTTCCACATCGAACTAAAGCCTATGTCAAATTAAAATGAAATTTCAAAACAACATGAATTCATGATGTGTTGCTAATAATCATATATACTAAAGTATTTTATCCAAACATTTTGAGTCTATTCAAAGAACAAGCCTCTTCAGTAAAGCTAGGTATAATATAATCGGAAAACCGGCTTTCGTTAAATTGGCTATATTCTACCTAGCTTTAATACTAAGGAGGCTTCTTCTAAAAATAGGCTTGATATATATAAATAAAGTCTTTTTGATGCTTTAATTTATATAATTATCGACAACATATTT
The DNA here is from genome assembly GCA_025505365.1 of Haliclystus inabai. Classification (NCBI taxonomy): domain Eukaryota; kingdom Metazoa; phylum Cnidaria; class Staurozoa; order Stauromedusae; family Haliclystidae; genus Haliclystus; species Haliclystus inabai. Next base: position 27,522 of record JANVCG010074334.1, read on the forward strand.
TGATTTCAAGTTGTTATGATTGCTATTAATCCTTTTGCAGAGGTTTTAGTTGGAAAATGTCAAATTATGAAATTGCCGGTATTCGATAAATTGGCTATATTATTCATACGCCTACTAAAGTAGCTCTTACTATAAATAGTCTCTACATTTCTGAATTAAATAAATTCTTTTTTGAAGTAACTATTTGACCAGTAGCCTCATTCCATTATGTAATGAAATGACGCTAGACCGGCAGTTTCAGCCATTATGGATTCCCAAAACGTCATGGTTTTCAGTATACGTGACCACTACGTCATCCAGTTGAAGAATGTAGTTTTTGCTATAGCGGTTAGGCCTCCTCCTCGTAGCCGAGAGACCGGAGTTTGATCCAGGGTGGTTCTGTTTTTCGGCTTTACGTCTCTGAATTTTTCTAAGTTTTCCTCAACAAATTGGCGTGTTGGGGGGTGGCCGGAGCCATAATGGCTGCCTACCCATGTGACTGCTGGTCAAATAGTCACAGCGATTCTCTTTCGTAGGTGATATATTAATGGACAACATAGTGTAATTTGAAATCATTCTTATGTGTAGTTTTGATTTTATAGAGGTTTTAATTGTATAAGTAAATGTCCGAAACAGCAGATTGTACTACTCGAAAGGAGTTATTGTTGACGTAACTGTTTCGATGCATGGTTCATGAAGTATGAATAAGGAGTGAAAACAAAGAAATTACGCAATTGTATAAACGAAGGCATAAACTACAATGCAACTGTATGCTTAATTCAAATGGCTATCACAGTTAAACACTGTTTTCGACTGAATCTTATTTGATAATGTTGTTGATTCTATTGTGATAGATGATGTTATCATATTATTGATAGTATGCACTGTTTAGGAGGGATTCTGATGAGTATTTTCCTGTTCACAGAACTGTGGTTCTAATAAGCAAAAAAGAAGACAGCTTACTCTTTTTTATAAAAACAGGTCAATTATTTGACTAACAACAAGGAGCGTCAGCTATAGGTAAATCTGTTAAGCGGCAGAATTCTGCATTCATCCTGCAATCCTTCAGCAGCTGCGTGTTTGCTGCTTGCCACCTTTGAGAGCCGCACTTGAAGACAATGGATTCTATGACACCTCCGCAGACCTCCGCTCCTCCGCTGTTTAGACCCACCAACATTTTAGGCCATTAATGCATAGTACACCATAGCCTACGTGCAAACCGAAATTGTTTCTTTCTTGTTCATAAGGTCTGCCATAGATTGTAGAGGAGAGAGGGATTGGCAACTCTATTGTTCTGAGCCCAATGTCCTGTGAAATGTTGAATTTTAACCAGTATGCATAGTACAGCAAGGCCACCCTGAAGTTTTTTTTGCCAGTATGCGAATATTTTTCGAAAAGACACTCACAGTATAGGTTTTGCTATGGTTTTGCAAGATTTTACTATGTATTTGTGCTCAAAATAGCAATTTTTTGCCCATGGAAAGGGCAAAACTTTGTTAAAGCGCCGGCACCTGCAGACGGATTTTCTGCAGGCGCCCCCGAGATCTCGTCGAGAAGCACCATAGAATGCAAACTGGCTTGTCACATGGTCTCCACACAACACACTCAGTAGGCTGCTTGAACAAAACAAGTGTTTTTACTAAAAAGACAGCTACATTGTCAAACTTGAAACTCGTATTTAAAGGGGTAAATAATAAGATCTGAACTGTGTTGATAAATCTTCTGTTTGGGGTAAAGGCCACAGTCAGTGAATCATTTATAACATAGTGTTCATGAAAATCATTCCATTGATCAATATGCTGATGAGAAAATAGATCTGAATACGTAAATTGATTCATTTGATCTACAACTTTAAGTCAAGTTAAACCATTCACGTTTGAGAACACAACATTTGGCCCAGGTGCATGGTTGGTGGGAGGTGGCAATTAACCTGGCAAACAGGGTAGCAGACAAAGGCAGACCGGACACCACCACCAACCAGCTCCAGTCACACTGCTATGTCAGTGGAATGCCTAAATACTTACCATGAAGGTGAAGGGATAAGGGTGGGGGGAGCATTTGGCATGTAAGCAGCAGCAAGTATTGAGCAAGCAAAGGCATAGGCAGCAATCGAACAACTAATATAAAGCAATTTATCAAAGCGGCAGGCAATAATGATATAAAATTACTGGCAGCAATTGGCTGAGTTGACTAGGCGGCAAGCTGGCAAAGTGATGAATGATAAGATCCACTGCAACGCCTTGAAAAACTAAGGACTAGTGAATCTCATACTGTGCAACACAACCCCCTTCTGAGAATATGCACCTCAAGCCCATACTTTGCACTGCATTCTGACACCTACAAAAATCACCTGTGAAGAAAGCAGCCAAAAGGCATGCGCATGTAAATGATGATGGTTTAACCTCTGGGAAATTGCATTTAACCCCAATTAATTTGTCATCTCATCGTTCATTCTAGCATTCAAATTTTAGTTACATTGAAAATGCGTGGAAATACAGCAGTGCCTTGTCCGTTTTGCATACAGCATAGGTAAAATTTGAATTGCGTACTTTACTCACATCTCTCAAACAACTGATCCAAAAACAAGGTATTTAAATTTGGTTGCTATGGTAGATACTGAAGATGAATCACTGTAGAAAAGGACAATCAACTATGTGGTAGAATTACAACTATGAATCATCAGAAATAAAATATGTTCCTGGTCTGAATAAACGGAAAGAAAAGGATCAAAAGATATCTCAGAACCAGCGCAAAACCAGCTCTAAATTTGCTTGAGAATCAATTAGGTGCCATAATAAAAACAAGGAAAGGTTCACGCTACATAAAACTCTTTCAAACTTCCTAAATTCTTTTACAAATTGGTTGGTTTAATTCCTTATTTTCTCAAGTTTCAGCAAGTGCAATTCAACTAAGTTATTTAAAAGTAAATCATCAGTACTTGATTCAGCTTGTTGTCAAAATTCCATTACAAAAATGATCGATGAAACATAAAAAGGTAGAATATTTTAACCCTAATGATCTGCAAAGCAACAATAACATTGACCAGAGTTTGTGCAAGTGAAACCTGTGGTGAAAATCTTGTGTCGTGTCGAGACCACGTGCAACCTCAATTTGTACAATAAAAACATATTTCGTGCCCAGACCTCAGTTGCCAATCCGCCTCTCTTCTATAATCTAATTCTATGGGTCTGCTCAATACAGCGCATTTCCTTGTTCTGGCAGGAAGTGCTGAGAACCAAAAGCTGATCATGTTGAGTGCAGTGTGCCTACCCCTTTTCCGGCAAACATGACAAGACAGTTGTATGTAGGAAGTGCTTGCTAATTGGATGTTAATTAATGCTAATACTTTTTGGCAAAAATAAGACAAAAAGTTTCGCGTGCTGGCCTGGAAGTCATTCAGCTGTTCATCTGCAATGGAATTGGAAACTGCAGATGAATGTTCTGTTTGTCTAAAGGAAATTATTAAAAAAACATCATTAATTGTTGGATTCTAGCAGTCAATAGCTTATTACCAAAACGATGCTTGTTTTAGCAGCTCGCTCCAACAATCTGTCTACAACCACTGGAATTGCTTAAAAAATTGATGAATTTCCATCACCAGTTGGGCACTGGAATAGATATTTTTCTCAAAATAAAGTTCTTTAAAGCTGAGATTTGTTCAGGCTTTGGATAAACACCAAATAAATACTTGACTTCCCTTAGAGCATCACAAAAAATTGGCTTGTCAGAACACATATCCTTCAATCATTCGAAGGCTATTTTAGTCCCCATTTCTAACTCACTGGCTTCCTTTACTCTTGTAACAAACTCGAACAAACTAACATGAAAGTGACAGAATAACAAAACCATTTTGGGTAAATACAACACATTTTCTATTTGTGTCAGGAAGTGATGAGAACAGTTGAAAGTTTTTGTTTGAAGAAATTTTGTTTGAAGAAGCACTTTTCTGCCTGTCAAAAAGGCAAAATTTGTTAAATCGCACGCAAACGAATTTTCTGCAGGCACCCCAGAGATCTCGTCGAAAGTGCCCTCTTCTGCAAACTGGACTTTAGGGGCTACAAACTGACGCATTCCATTTTCAAACTAACAACTGCGGGTAAATTGGATGCAGCAAATCTAAGCCGAGAATTAATGAAAGCCAATTCTTGACGGTGGGAGTAAAATAACAACTCACCAACTTTGTGGTGTTTGTCTAGAATTTCCGGTCCATTGTACCGAATATTTTGTTTGCTTATTTGTTGCTGCTTTGGAGTTAGAGTTTCAGACTTGGACGAACAGCCGGATTTTATTTTACGTTAATAAGAAAAAGATATAATTAATCAATTTAAATATAAGCTTAGAAGTCAGGGTTGGTAGAATTCAAATGAGGCAAAAAGCCAGACCGCTGACCCAAAAAGCCAGATCAAGCCAGATTGTCGATTCAGCATAACTTACAGCAAATTTTACTCAGATACACCAGGACACTGCGAAAAAACTCGGGAGAAGCCTCCCAACTAAATATGAGATTTTTGAAAAACATAAAAGACAGTTTTCCGGCGGTCAGGTACCTTTGACGACAGAAGAGTAGGGGCTAATTCCAATTTAGGGGGGGGACTAAAACAAATTGTAGTTTTCCAGAAAATCCTACTTAACTAAAATGGTTGAATGTGTACAAATCTATTCCTCCATTCAAGTTTGACTCTGCACACACGCTAGAAGTTTCTGGAACACAGCTTTCAAAAAAATTTTTTTTGGCTACGTCTCTTCTTGTCCCCCCACCAGCTCCTACTGACAGGGTCCGACAAAGTCCGGGAACGCGGGAACCAGGTTCCCGGAAGGCTGGAGCAAATTCCGAAAAATTCCGAAGGTTTTTAGCTTTCATCAGTGAAATTTTGTGAGTTAATTTTGGAAGATAGGAAGTTTCACGGTATTTGTCCGAAGATTGTAAAGTAATTAATTTCGTTTTATCAATATTCTTTTTAATGATAAAGGCTGCCAGAACATCAGACGGCGACTATGAAGTTGCTTTCGATTACAGAATCGCGTTCTACTCGCCTGGAATAACAACAACGTGTGAACTGCTTTTCATTGTTGTTGTCGCTGCTAACTGTTAAACTCATTAAAATCATTCAACTGAATTATTCAAACGGGAAGTAAAACAAACACGTTCAGTTTTCATTGAGCTTTCGTAAATTCAAAACATTTTGAATTAGAAAATGTAATTCTGGTGAACGAGCATGGTTCAGCAGCTTCGTTTGATGTTTTTCTTCCAAATATTTTCCTTTATCACAGCAAGCTTGCACATAATAATCTTCACTCAACGAAACACAATCAATTGTTTGAATGGAACGGCGTTTGATAGTCATATCGAATAACGAATCAAATGATAACGTTCCAAATCTTTTTGATGGATCAGATTTGACCGCAAAAGTGCAAACAAGAACCATGACTTAGTGCAACAACCAAGTCGACCCTCGCTAATGAGTTTCAAATCACGCTGTATTAGTAGGCTGATCCATAGTTTCACAAAGACAGCTACCGCTACATATGCCTGTTTAATCTTTGAGATGCATTTACTGAAGATTTATCATAACTTTATATTCAAATTAATAATTCATTTTTGAATAATTCATAAAGTAAGATTATGAATCTAAAAGCAAACAAAATCTGCCATTGAAATTGGCCTAGAAAATCAAGTTGGTGCTTGAGATATCCTGGAAAAGTTATCCGAAGAAATTTGAGAAACAAGTCAGGATCCCTGAAGGTAAAATGTTTTGTCGGACCCTGCCTACTGACGTCTCTATTTGACGGCTTGACCACTATCGCTTGTTGATTATGTCATGATATGCAAGCTTTGTGATGTTGACTATCTCCAATAGACCCTCGTCGACCCTGACCTGTGCAGAATGTCCTAACAGTGGAACTAGTCTAATTGTAAAGGGGTAAGACCTAGATAAACTAATAAAATCTCACGACAGTTACACAGAATAGCAGTGTTAAAGTAGAACAACATGGAAAAAGCCAGAAAAAGCCACATTTTGAAAAAAAGCCCAAAGCAATATTTTCAAGCCAGTCGACTTTTAAAAGAGCCAGTTTACCAACCCTGTTAGAAGTTATGGCTACTTTTTTTAACAATTGTCCAGTTTTGGGAATTAGTTGGTTTGCGCATGCTCTGATTGTTCCTTTCCACTACCAGTTTTTCGGCAGTGTGTTGTGATTGGCTAATAAAAGATGAGAACAAAACAGCACAGCTAGCCTGAATTTGTCAAACTAATATCAATGGGATTGCTTACCGGAAACCACACTGCACCGGAATGCAGTATTAATATTGTACAAACAATTGGATCATGATTGTTGCTGGCCAATGCTGTTGTGATCTAGGTTTGGATCTTTTTAATGAAACATCAATGACACCATTTAGTATAACATAGTAATATATTCATAACGAATAATAATATAGGAACTAACCATCTCGAGATCCGTTAATAACTAACTGACATAATCTTAGTATCACCGTGGTAATAGCATGCATGCAAGTGAGGCTACCACAGAGAGTACAATATAACAAAGCACTACAATGGGCACACCAACTATACGAGGAAAAAGTCTGTTTGGGTGCAGGCTATACACATGTATTATACTTTGAGTCTTGTTTTGAAAACCATGATATAGCTCATCGATTTTCAGGACTGTGAGTAATTGCTACCTAAAAAGCGTGTTTCTTTTTAGTTTTCACAAACAATTACTGATTACTTTTCTTTGTTCCTGTTTGTTAGATACGGAATGTTTTGATATTGTTCTGTCATCTGAAATTGTAACTAACATCACAAAAATACACGATTCTTCATACAAAAAGGCGTTTTTTTAGAAGATTGTAGGACTTTTATTTGAGTTTATTAGAGCATTGTGCGGCAAAGAGTTTTACACTGATAAAATTCAGTCCTGTGAAAAAAGTTTATAATAACTTATCAGGTTTTCTGAATAAATGATGATGGTGATGAAAGTTTTGAAAAGAAAACAATAATAAGCTCCTTTTTTGGTTCAGTTGATTGCAGTGTTATTGGAAACTTTACAAACTTGATAAATTACTCGAAAAGTAATGATTACTCACAGCCTTGGCAGGGCTATTGATGACCAAGGTTTTAGTAATCAATAACTATCATAGTTACTTTTCAAAATAATCACCGATTATGGCCACCTTCACTTGCAGTAAAAAGTAGTAATTTACAATATTTAGCAAATTTCTTGACAAAAAATGTAATCCAGATTTCTCTAATAACTGATTACGTTTTCCCTCTCATTAAACTTAAATCCACAAGAGAATTGTAATTTTATTTTTGGCTGAGGTGCTTGGGTGGTGGGATATAGCCACTGTG
>JANVCG010074335.1:0-16959 GCA_025505365.1 Haliclystus inabai
GATGATGATGATGATGATGATGATGATGATGATGATGATGATGATGATGATGATGATGATGATGATGATGATGACAACAGTATGGCTGTTCATTATGCATCACTAGTGCTGCAGCCACACTTTGCTAGTGCTGCAGTAGAATGCGATTCAGTAGTCTAATACAGCTCTTTGACTGGCTTGGCTGTTCCACTCCAGTATTGCTGCAGTCACCCTTCGATAGTGCTGCATGAGTCATCAAGATTTGATAAATTCTGTATGAACTGTGCTGCATGTTGCAGCAGATTATAACCCCATTGAAACTGTTCAGTGCCAGAGGATGTGAGTTTGAAACAGAGGCAAAAGTGGGCGCATGACCATTACGGCAGGCTCTGTAGCTCACTCCAAACATTACAGTAATCAGCCAGTTTAGTGCTAGATTTGGCTGCTATGTATCTTATCAATAAAATATATTTTGATCGCTACTAATAAATGGAAATAAAAGAGAAAATGCAGTTTATTGACAATTATTTCATTATGCTTTGAAAGTTTGACTGCTTGCTGGACCAAGCTCTAAATGTCATAATCCAGTGTCAAAATTTTTGGCTCTATACTATAGCTGTCTGTACTGCAGTTCTGATATTGACGAGAGTATCAGTGGATTAAGCGCCATTGGATTACGTTAGAAATGGCGCTATAAAAATGTTCTTTATTATTATTATTTGCTTGAAAACGATGTAAAGACTTTTTTCGGTTCGTACATTAATAAACACGATGCGTTATTGCAATTAATTTTAAAAACATCTCATACACTCTAAATTATAACTTTCTATTCATAGTTTTCCGAGATCTTCACAATCCAGCCTAACGAATGATGTTACCAATACACCCGTTGAATACTACATGACAAACCAGATCACATCCTTTCTACTTGATTGTAGATGTAAAGTGCAGAAAATCCTAGAATGAGTATTATCAAGATTCATTCGCTTGCAGCTCGTGATTTAACGCTTCACTCGTGTCTCCCGAAATTCCTCGCTTGGTAAATCTGTAGACAGTCATAGCATACGTGTGGTAAATCTTTTCTAAAATAAAGCAGAAAATAACAAAATAAAATGAAACTTTTTCGATGTTTTGATAATATTACCCCCTGAAAATCATCAACGCTGTGAACATGCCTGCGTTTTTTGTTGAAACAATCAGATATCAGATATATTTTTTTGCCAATCAATGATCACCCTTGACCCTTCGAACTTTCAATCATTTGATGCATTGCAAAGTTGCATGGCGTAAGCAAACGAAATTCTCACTGCTTCGTAAATCGTAAAAGCAAGGGAACACATAATTTAACAACTATAAAAGTGTAATATTAGTGTTTACGATATGAAGAACTATTAATTTTATATATCATCAACAAGGCTAAATCAGATCTATACTTAATGATTGTTATACTCTTTGCCTATTATCATGCGGCTGTGATTTTTACGTGATTGTGATTATAATATTTTAAGAGACCCCTGCCATGAGCAACAGACAAAAAAGCAATACAATGACGATGCTGGCTTGTTGAGGGGCGAACATTATAATGCTATACTGAAGCGCAGCTTATTCCGTGCTCATATTTTGAGAATTTAACTTCAACTTAAATTATGATGCGAATAGTAAAACATGTTTGCTAAGAAAGTTGCAAGCATGGCTATCAACCAATCAGATTTCAGGTCTTTGACGTGATATTTTAGACTATGAGTTCATGTTATTGCTATTTCACTTTTATAGTTTAATAAAATGAACGCATCCACAAAATAATACTCGTGCTAACTGTTATTGTTGACTAGGAATGGAATTGGTCATAATGTAAGAATTGTTTTCAGAAAACTTTATATTGAATAATATAAATTTTATCCAAAACAATTCTACATATTTTGCTGTAAGAATTGTGACTATATATGATACAAAGAACCAGCTTGGAAATGAAAATACTTTACATTGATTCCCAAATTTTATTTCAAATACTATATTGTGTATAGGGTATTGCCATTTCACGCAGTAAATATTGCATAAATGCGATATTTAACACCCTTTTTATTGTCATAAAACCAATTATTTGAAATCAAATTTTGCATAATCTGTGACTGCTTATCCAAGTGGCATATGTCTGAGTAAGAGTATCAGATATCTATGATATTTTAGGTCCAGTCTGCTAGTTGAGTCTCTTTTCGATCTGAATCTGTAAAAGTTGAGCCCGGGAAGTCGAATCAACTTAGAATCAAACGCATAGATCTCAGTGGATGTATCATCAGATTTGTAAACCAGTACCCTATTGCTAAACACTTTCTTTTGTGTAATGTTGTAGATATCGACTATAACATAGGTTTTCAGTATTACCATTCTTTGTATCATATTCACTTAATTGTTAGCAATTGACTGAACTTATTCGATTCACTTCATTTGCAATTGAAATATCTAAGCAAAAAACAAACTCTTGAATTTATTCAGGTCGAACTTCGAAAAGAAAAATTGGTTGAAAAAATGGAAAAAAGCTGTCGAATATTCTTTTCAAGTGTTTGAAAAAACATAATTTGGGAAAGTGATAGCAGCCACAGCTGCAAGATTTCGTGATTCCCTGACAACATAAAAATCTCAAGTTAATGAATCAAGCGCTGTTCCACTGCTAAGCACAGAAGTTTACAAAATAAACTATTCGGAAAGACAGGTTGCAGGCCAACAGATGCTTAGACTTAATTCTACCAGACTTTTGAGGAACTTTTGTTACGATATGTCCCGAAGCGATGCCATCAACAGTATCCTGAATCTCTCTTCAATGATGGGAAGTTGAATAACGCAGAAAAACTACGTAAGCGGATAATTGACACTAAATCAGTAGCTTAGCACTGGGAGTCAAAAGAGGGTATTTACAGTACACAGGATAATTATTTTGCAGATGGCAAAAATTCAAGTACATAGTAATATTCAAAGTAGCCTGAAGGTTCTCCAAAATACAAACTGAGAAATTCAAGGGCTTATATACATAAATCTTGCTCCAGATAACATTTGTGAATATTTTTAAACCAAAAAAACGTTGTCTTACAATTGTGTACATGCACAAAATTGAATGCACCAATCCCAAAAACCAATAACTACTTGAATTTGATAACAGACATGCTGTACATGGTATGCTAAAAGTGACTAATAGTGATAAAGTAATTATGATGTAAAATTGGAAAAATATATGTACTCTTCAACAGAGTGGAATCACTAGGAATTTGCTCTGCTAATTTCAGCTCTTTTCCTAATCCCCAAAAAATGGTTGTCCCTTCTCACGTAAGTATACCATGAGTATGTTTGTTAGCTTATGAACATTGAAATCTGGTTGTTAAACTGAAAAGTATTTAAATTTCTTCCCGCCTCTATGGTGAGCCAAAGTATAACAATCTATTGAAAATATATATCCATATGAAAAATGCGTCCGTTGGTTGAGTTCTGTGCAAATGTAGTGGAATTTGTAAGAAAGTCTTGGAGTGCTATATACATAGGCTTATGTTTGTTTCAGGTTATATAATTGGATCTACATGTCACAGTTGTGATCAAAATATACTTTGATCACTTCACTTTGTGTTTTGTAATGAATATCACAAGTATTTGCAAACCTGACTCATTCTTCATAAATTTCATTGTGAAGAGTATCATCATATAGATACATAATACCATCTAATACATTCACAGCAAATTGTAAAATTTAAATTCAAATTGTGCAATCATTCACTAATAAATGGCTAATAAACACATTCCACAATCACATTTGATCAAGCAAACGTCGCAGAAACTACAGGGCATCAAGCTAATCAATGAGGAAGCGATCAGGATAAAGGAGTGAGATTTCAGCTGCGCTGGTTTTCTTCTTTGTGGCTTCTAGAGCGTCGAAAATTTCTCCAAGCAGCGCATAACAGAATTTTTTCTGATGACCACTTGGGACACAAATGTAAACATCATGGCCTCTTACGATTCCTTCTACGCACTTCAATCGGACTGGCTTCAACTGTACACCATATTTTTTGCACTCAAATTTCATCCAATCCATGACTTTGATTGGATATGATAGCTAAACTAGCATGTCAGTCAATAAGCTCAGTGATAATGAGTGATGATTAAGTACCAAAGATTTAAACTTTATTTCATTAACGATTCAACTATGTGTAAATCAATTTCTTCAAGCCTAAACCCGTACATCAAGATTACTTACCTTTTAACTTGAATTTACAAAACAGTTGCGTATGTTATTATGCCTCTCCTGCATTTCAGGTGCTGCAAATCCACCTTTTTCTTGTTTCAAAACATTCTGCTTCATGACGTCGAAATTTTGCTTTGAATGATCTAATCAATATTTTTATCGATAATAACAGACGCCAACGTAAATTTCACACTAATTGTTGACTCAATCTTGTCTATGATAGGTAATTTAGATTTTATGGGATGGTGCATCAGTTTCGAACAACAAATTTTCCTAGGTCCTATGTAGCGAAGTGGGCGTAGCGAATAGAGATCTGGTGTCTAGGCTATTCATTTTCTTATTTTCATCAACAGTCTCCTTCCTCTACTGATTTTAATGTCCATTTCTTTGCACACAACACAACTGTCCAATGTTCCGATAACAATTTGATTAAATGCCCTTCGAGATAGAACAAATGCAGAGTTGACTGTTGTTTCAAAATTGTTCGATTCAAATCAATTAACTTTGCATCAAGCTAAAACTAAATTAAATTTATCCAACCAATCGCATTCCAACATTCAAATTTAAATGAATAATACTCAAATTGAAAGAGGCTGGTCATATCAAAAGCAGAAGCACGTCCTCTCAAGACTTATGGTGAATATTAGTTCATAGTCAACATCCATCCCTGGCGCCACTTCAGGCCTCGTCTACTGTCAAATCTACGACGCGCCGACGTGCAGATTGCTTCAAAGTTTTTCCGCCCCCTCTACCACGCGACTTTCTACGTCATCATTACGTTTGTCGAGTAATGGGGTCTATTATTATTAAAGATATGGTGTCCTTTCTATTTAAACACAAATTAATCTCCGAAAATCAATACGGTTTTTTAGCTAAAAGATCTACCACTACGCAGTTATTAGTAACTCTGAACAAATTGTGTGAATCAATTAATAAGCGACATAGGCTTGACTGTACATGTATTGATTTCAGTAAAGCTTTTGACACTGTCTGCCATACAAAGTTACTACTAAAGCTGAAGAGCTACATTATCGATTATTAGATGTTCTCGTGGATATCGTCTTTTTTATCAAATCGATTGCAGAAGGGATGTGTTAATGACTCATTATCAGACACTGCGCCTGTTACAAGTGCAGACCCTCGATGATCTGTTCTCGGGCTCCTTCTATTTATTACATGGCACAACTGACGTACCATTTGATGAATTGTTCAAAATTGTAAAGTCTAAGTATTCATTATTATCGCATTCATTAACATTAGTAACTTTATGTTTACCACAAACTGATTGTGTCAAATACCAATTTAGCCATAGAGTTGCTCCTTGGTGGAACTCTCTACCTAAAAACCTTGATAAGATATATTTTCAACCCTTTGAAAATATTCTCATAGTTACCTACACTTATTATTTTCAATTCTATTTTTTGTATTATCCATCATACTGTATAATTTTATAGCTTAAATGGAATTTGTAAATACCGTATAGGCTCCATTTTAGCGAGAGAATGAAAGCGAATGAATAAAGTAAAATAAACTAATTCGTTATTATCTAATTGAAATTTGAATTCACTGTTGAATTACAAAAGTTTTATCACTTGTAGAATAATTTAACATCAAAAAGAAAAATGCTATAGCAAAAAACTAGAATCTGCGGGATGAAACTGGAAATCAAATGTTGAAAAACAGAAATCAAATGTTCAAGGTGGTCTATCGTCTTCACACGCCAGGACTCCCTGTGGCGTTTCTATGATTGAGGTATTTGTTGGGTTTTCACTTATCCATAATGATACAGACTCGTGATTGATTTCAGTTGCTTCGAATTGATATTCGTTCTTGGAAACATTCTGTCTCTCCTCTAACTAGTATTTTATAATTTTATAATTGCATCTATTCATCCTGATAAAGATGTTTTCGTATAATCAAGATATTATAATTAGAGCCAAGATAGTCTAACTCAAAACCTTGATTTTGAGAGTTTTAAATAGGCTAATACTTTATCTTACCTTTATCAAAATCGACCAAATAAGCCCTATTTACCATCTTAAAGTCGAGAAGAACATCATTGTATAAATAATTATTTCATAAAACCAATGTCAAGTTATTAAAATTCACACTTTTGACGATGCATTCACAGTAAAATAATCGCTTTTGCTATGGGTTGGGGTTCGAAAGTGGCGAGATGAGCGTTCGATTGTTACTATTTTTAGACCAGTTTTGAAGTTGACCAGGGGGAGATACTAGATACTTTTGTTTTTATTTTCCGAAATTGTAAAGGATGAAAGAGCCGTTCTAACTAGCCCTACACAGTCTATTTCGTTTTTCTGCAGACATCAAAAGCGCTGTAAACAACTCATGTTTTCCCGACGTTTTCCGAACCTGGGTTTTCATCGTGTCAATAATTCTACCTTGGAAATAAAAACAAAATATCTCCTCCTGATTAGCTTCGAACAAGGTCTAAAAATAGTAACAATCGAACGCTCATTTCGCCACTTCTTGAACTGTAAATGCATCATCAAAAGTGTGAATTTTAATAACTTGACATTGGTTTTATGAAATAATTATTCATACAATGATGTTCTTCTCGACTAGAAGATGGTAAATATGGCTTATTCGGTCGATTTTGATAAAGGTAAGATAAAGTATTAGCGTATTTAAATCTTTCAAAATCAAGGTTTTGAGTTAGACTATCTTGGTTCTAATTATAATATCTTGGTATAATCTAGCTATTGTTCTACTAACAAAAGTATTGTGATTGGACTATCCAAACTATGTTCTCAATTATTAGCCTTAATTTTTACCTGTAAAAGCGCCAACAGGGGATGGTACCTGTCCTAATGGATGCATTTTTATATTGTTGGAAAAGTTTCGAATCCCCATTTCGATTGGATTTGGCACAACCTGGATTGGAATTGCAACAGACTTTTTAATACTTTATGTTTCTATTACAAGTCAAACACTGATGTCTACGTTATCATAAAATTTGCTTTATCTGCAGTAGCACCTATTGATAATTCATTGCTGTTTATTTTATGTGGAGATTTTATTTACACCAATTTGCTTTCTTCAAACATATTATCACACACTATCATTACTGAGGTCCATAGACATCACCTAAAAATCTCTACTACATTATTATTTCCCAATAAAAACACCGCGAACAATATTTCAAATGCTGCAATACTTCAAAAATATGTTGGCTTTAATGAATTAAGTATCTACCGATTATTGGATGAAGAAAATTTGGCATTAGAGTATGAGGACATAGCTAAATCTTTAAGTTTAATTGAAAAAGCACCTATCGATTGTTCCCCAACTCTGGCTACACAAAAACGTCATCATAAACCATGGTTTGATAAAGAATGTTCTTCCTTGGAAAATTCACTCTTGATCTGCTTTATAAAGTTATGAGAGACTCCAGAGACGTTTTGCTACGAGATCAATATAACATTTCGTGACGTAATTACAGTAACTCAATAAAAGAATAGAAGCAATTTGACTTTGAAAGATCTAAGATAGTACGTCTCGATCAGTCTAAAAAACCTTGGTTATTATTCGTGAAAAATCACCAGAAAATATCAGCATTAATTGCACCATCCCGTTTAGAGTCCCATTTTAAAACATTACTAGATTCGAATAATAAGCCACCTGCTTTATTACATGCTCTGGTAGTTCATTGCCTTATAACAGGAATATGGTGAGTCTATTATCCGACAAATAAAAATAGATTCTATTGGTAGTTGATGGTTCTATATAATGTGTATTGCAGCATTTATTGCTCACCATGTTTTGGAAAATATTAGCAAATATTTTTCTCAATGCAGTTTGACTCCTTCTTCGACATAGACGAGGATAACGTATGATGATAAATTATAAACACTATCAAAGATAAGAATCTTAAATTATTTCAAGGCATTTTATACGTAGCCAGCTGAAACGTAATTAGGTGGTAGGATTACTAGGTCAATTGACCTGCTATGCATACATTTCCATTTAGTTTTTGACTTCATGCCAGACAACTATATTAGTGGTATATATATGCTATACAAAATAATATCAAAGCTAATTTGCAACTCTGTAAATATGTAAATATTTCAATGAGCATAATTAGACATCCGAAGATTATTGATAGCTCACTAACGTGCTAGAGAGACCAAAAAGCTATAAGTTATAGCGTACATCAAATCGCAATCAGACAAACATGTCATAATTAGAGGATAATGCTCAGAAATGCGACTGAGAGCATCCCGATTAGGATGAATTTCTTAGGAAAGTTTGAGCCGGAAGAAGAATACTTGCCGCTGGTTGTAGGTATCTGGGGATCATGAGTTGTAGGTGAATGGCTTGTGACAATCGATGTTGTAGCTGGATCAGCAGTTGTAGGTGAATGGCTTGTGACAATCGATGTTGTAGCTGGATCAGCAGTTGTAGGTGAATGGGTTATGACACTCGCTGTTGTAACCGGACCAGCAGTGTTTGCTTGTATAGTTGGGTAGACTCCTGGTCTCCAATTACCAGCTAGAATGCCGTCGACGTCTGCTCCTCCCTGTTCGAAGCTACAGAATGGATTCGAATCTTTGTTTCGGAGCATATAGGCAAGTTCAAGCGCTCCTGTAATTACATCAGATGACGATTGACAGTACGAGAAGAGGGTATCGATGTCGCACTGGAATGCATCATTGTAAACCCTAGGAAATATAAAAAAACGGCAAAAATTATTCAATCAGGAAGTTTCCTTAGTTATTATCTCTCTTGTCATTCGTCAAACGATGCAAGATGATATAGCGTATAAAATAGGCCAAATAAAAAACAACAACTGAATTTTAGTCTTACTCTGCAATGCCTATGGATTGTTACTCTATACTAAACGATTGCATATTAAATGGCTCAAATCGATTCATTGGAAGAATTGTGAAAGCATTTATCTATTCATGTTAATGAAAATACTTCATGAAATCAAACATTATAAGACATCATGGCAGTTGATGATATCATTACGATCTACCTCGAATCAAACATAAGCATTTATCACCGGATATAGGTATAACAATAGCTCAAGCTTACTCATTTCAATATTGCTGCCGATGATATTCGAATAATCACATTATCAAACCCTGAATTTCTATTAATATATCTCTCTCGTTTTTTTCCGTTCTATATTCCATAGATTTAATATAGTTCTTAATTTCATGCCACACAACTACAGTAGTTGTCTCACCGCAAAACAAAATTCTACTTGTCAGTATATTTTATGATAATTGTCATTCGTTCGGAACTATCTATATCAATGTTTTGGGAATGTTTTGGACTTTGGATAAAATTCACTGAAATATTTTTGTAACATAAAATCAATTGCTTTTTAAAATCTTTGTTAGCACTCTTTTACCGGTTTAAAGGCGCAAAATTGACGGGTGTGCTTTGTTTAGAAAGTTTGAAAAAAGCAATGCTTTTTTCAATCTCGATTTCACGCAAGGCTCTGAGCCTCGCTGAAATGTGCCTTTACGTCACTACATTCCATTGTTTCTACATACGTGCAGCATGAAATGAACTGCTCAATCTCAACAGTGTTTGCAGCCATCGATCGGTTATTGGAATTGTATAAAATGGCCTTACGAATACTACATCATCACGACAGTAACTGTACAAGCGAGGAAATTATCAATGTCTTATTGTGTATGAATTTCTGTAGCTACGTTGGATTTGATTTGTGACGATAAACTCGCTGTTGACAACAGGTTCGCCTGCTCGTTATAAAAAGAGCGACACACAACGAAGCTTGGATCAACGAAATGAATGCTTTAATTTCGTATTTTATTTACTATATGATTGACTAAAGAAGAGATAAATCAACGACTAGTTCATTGGTATTCCTTACTATTGACCATTTCGAAGTTTGTGTTGCGTGGCCAAAGGTCAGTCACTGGAAATACCGCTACAAAATCGACGCCAAAATCAGTCTGCTTTTTACTTCTTAAAGAACTTCTACGCAATGTACCTGTTATTAACTCGAAGGCAAGGTTAGAAAGATCAACCAAACAAGAACAGATAAATGTTTATAAAGGCGTATTGAAATTGCAAACTTGAACCGGAATAATTTATTTTCGTTGAGAAAATGTCCAATGCTTTGTATTCTGTTTTGTTCTGCCGTATATTTACTTGTTTTTCCCTGCGTGGGTACTCACTTCGTAACCACTATTTGCAAACTTGATTCACGTGAGTGCAAATCACAATCCATTTTTAAGTTTACAATAATAAAGGAAAATTTCTAGGTAAAACCGATTTCATAAACCACTATTTTGAAGATCAAATCGCTCGCAGCTTCCACGCCATTTCCCAGTATTTTGTGAAGCGGCTTATGTAAGACGCACGAAATTGCACGCTGGTCAATTTTGCCCCTTTAAATTCAGTATTGATGAAAAGTTTAAATATGCTGCTTATTCAAGTTGAAGGAATGTTGAAGCTTTAGACATGCCATTTACATTAAGGAGGAAAATTTTAAGGTATGCTTGAATACATTATTTAAACTTCTGAACAACAATAATTACACAAATTCGACTGAAAGCACATCCTTCTTCGTGTGGAGAATTTGTAGAGTAAAGTATATGCATGCCATGTCTCACATAACGTTTCAGATTATTGATTAGTCACAAATCATTTGCATTAAAAAGCTATTTTCCATTTAGAAATATTTTATGGAAATGAAATTTGGGATCATGAAAACTTGAATTATTCGTAAAGCCGTAACACCACAAATTTGAAAGATCTCCATACAATATTTTGCCTAACAGTATAAATCGGAACGTGTAATGGTGAGCAAAATCATTACTCAGTTTGAATTTTCATATATAGTATTGGAAAACTTTTATTCAACTCCATTTATAGCTTCGGATAACCTCGAATATTACAGCATCTTTCTCGCTCAATATTGTTTGTGTCATCTAGTTTCTAGAAGATTTTAATTCAAAGTTAAAAAATTGTCAAACAGTTAGTTTATAAATATATTGCAAGAAGGTCCTTTCAATTTCCGTCATATTTTCATCAGCTACACAAATTGCATCAATTAAAAAAAACTTGAAAAAAACGTTCTTGTTTGATAAGAAACAACTTCAATGATAAGGAGCTCACTATAGTGCCTATAGCTCGTGGCTAAGAAAATATAAAATGTTACCCTATAAATATGTCAATTGGCATACTTACTGACAAAGATCTGGGTTACCCCGATCGCTATCGTACATTCCGTGAAATGGTCCCACACACTGAGCATATCTGGTGGGCTCTTGATTGCTACATAGCGATCTCCGTGATGCAGGAGATGAACGATCAATCGTACCATCAGTGCAAAAAGACTGAAAAAATATCATTGCAATAAAATTTCTCTTGCATATTAATAAAACAGCTCACATAAAGAGTAAGAAGTCCTAGGTAACTATAAGAAAAAGTGAATGATTATGTCTCTGATTCAAGTATCACATTCTCATGTGCAATTGTGCATACATTGATAACTAAATATTTAACGAAGCATTTCGAGGTTTTTTCCATAGCAATGCAGAAGATCTACAAGATAACAATGCTCAATCAAGATAATCATATCCATGCATGTTTTTCACAAAAAGGGTTATGACCAAATTTGAGAATTGATCATTGGTTTTAGTTATCCTAGGTATGTAAGTTCAACATTTTTCTATTATATTGCTTAAATTTTCACCGTGCTAGCAAGAAAAATGTTTAAAATGTGCAACATCGCATCATATCTCGGACTTGTTGTGTCCTTGTTGTATACAATCAGATAGATAGTACAAAGATGATATCAGCATCTCGTTGATATCATCAACCTCTTGATCAGGGAACTCTGGGACAATATAAAAATGAGGTGGGATAATAACCTATGCGACTATATGAGTGTGGTTGTGTGAAGAATGGAAAATAGACATCAAATATGTAAGAGAAATATTGATTGAGCAAGGTCTGACATTAAATATGTTGATATTAAGTAAGTTCGACTGCTATCAGTATATCTGGCAGAGAATGTAAAAGTCTAGTAATGTTACTCACATTTGATTTTACTAGCCCTCATTATGTGAAGAAATATTGCCTATTATATTGATTTCACCTTCCATAATCAAAAACCGTATGTAGTACTCAGCTAGACAAGAATTCATAGATTCATAGTTCTTGAAAGAATTTTACGAGAACTTACATTCGGGAGATTATTTCAGACAATATTTCAAGAAACACACGAAAAAGTCTCATTTAATTTGATATCCACAGGATTTGCAGAAACTTTGTTGTGTGTTGCTAGTGAAGCTGATTGGTCAAAAGTATTGTTTTGGCAATCATAAGCCTTGCAAAATAAGTATGAACCGGGGAGCATGCTCTTCAACCAGCTCTTCTTCACACTGGAGTCTGATCTCTCTAGTCTGATGTACGACAGGAAATAAATAGCAAGGATATAAATATATATAATTTTCAGGCATACCGATTTTGACTTTTCCGTATTCATAACCGAAATTGCTATTTGGACCACTCTTTCCAAATATAAATCACTGACAGAGTTACGATAGCACTCACGAAGAAGTTGTGCAACGCAAGGAAGGAACGCTCTTTCATACTGCATTCTAGAGTAGACATATATAAGCACATCTTGCAAGTTATAACTGGTCAATAATTTGTCTTAAGATATAAAATAGCATATATATTTTCCGGCAATATTTCCTAAAATTTACTTCTCGCTCAAAGTAAAGACAATCGATCTTGGAATTTGGAATCTGGAATTTCTCGGAAAGTCATTTAGTGTATTATTGACATGATGAAAAAGCACTGCATATGGTAAAGGATATCATGAAATTAAATGTTCTTAAGACCAAAAGTGAATCTCGATATATCAGAATATTTTAATTTGAAATTTTAGTAAAAAAGCATTTATTATTTTCTTGTGCAATTTCTGTAGACTGCTGGAAATCAATTTTCCTAGTATTCTTAAAAATCCATTTTTGCAAAATAAGCCCTTGTCACCTACAGTAAGTGTGAATTTGACTGATTGAAGTACATTAAAGAAAGATGAAGCTAGTATATCATAGAATGCCATTCCTTCTAAACTCGAACATTACTATACCTATTTCAAAAAGTGAATCTACGAGAATAAGTTTATCAAATTAAATAAGTACTTACGTGCACGAAAAAGTTTCTCTCCTTCTGTACCTCCCAAAGAGTGCATATCCACAACCTGCAATAGGTCTCGCAATCTCTTCGTAGCTACATCGACCAGCAGTTGGTAGGTCACGCCTCTGGCGATGATGGCTCGCTGTTTTATTAGAAAGAGTGTTAAGAACGGTCTCCACAGCACCAATAAGAGACGAAAGTTGTTTTGGTGGGAAAGTGAAGCAAACTGAGAGGAAAACAAGAAATTTTCATTATAAGCTATGTTTGCGAGAGAAAATGTGTCGCAAACAGACAAATATATTCAGCGAATAAACCATCCAACAAAACTGTTGCTATCGTGTATTCTCTCTAGCATACTTAAATTATATCTGCCAACTATAAACATTTCGAGCTAAGGAAGAGAGATAATTATCTTTTAGTATTTCTATGCTAATGTTAAAGAATGAATCAAAGTTCATCTCAGTTATGTATATGCATTTGATTTGATAATTTTCGCATATATAGCATACTAGCCAGGGTTATCCGCCCTGCTGGATAAAGTCGATAGGAGTGTAAAAAGCTTTCATAATAAGATTCTAATCCACCCAATTTCATTTCAGATATTACGTTTGTCTTATTAAAAAAATGTCTGGATATATAGTTAAAACTGTAGCTTAACATGAGGAGTACAGAATATTACTTCGGTAACATTTTCTATACTAAATACAGCACCTCTTTTTTTCTTTCCAGGTAGTTCAATGTATACATAACCCTATTGCTGAGGTCACTGCAATCAGGCTACCTGCTTATAAACTGCCTAGTTGAAAATATAACTTTTGCATTTCTCAAGATAAAAAGTTGAAGCTTTGCATGCAGCTGCAAATTACTTTTTATGAAACATCTGTAATAGGATTTTTTGATAAAATGTTTCGTTCTGCTTTAAGAATATTTTGATGATGTCATAAATTGGACTTTTGGATAAAACCCACCTTAGATTCAGAAAACAGCTCATATTCACATTGTTTCTTCTTAGCAACAATTAAAAGGACATGATAGCATGATTAGCAAAAACAGTGCCCAATTTGCTTGTTTCCATGCGAAAAAGCCCTTTTTTGCTCGAGTATTGGACTTTCATTCCTTCGTCCCAGCAACAAAAAAATTTATACAAAATATCGCAAATGGAAAATCAAAAATCCCTACAGCAAAAAAACATGCTCATGCACATTACGGAGTATCGATCATCCAATATTTCGAGTTTACGAAATATGATTTTAAAATATAATGCAAGATGATTGTTCAATTGTCATGTTTGGAAATCTCGATTCAGAATTTTTTTACGATTTGCATCTATGAATATTTTGAAACTAGAAATTCAAAACAAAATAGTACATAGAAACAGGCTTCATCAAAACATTGTAATCAGCACCTCTGTAACTGGCCAGTATCTCTTTAGCAGGGTTTTTGTGTATGTTGCAATTTATAGTGAGCCCCTTGGAAATATACAATCTAGATCTTTATGAAAAGTCACCGCTGACCAGTAAATCAAAACCTACTTTCTTTATCGAGATTAAATTTAACAATTCTTCTTCTGCAAAAGTAGTCATATCAAAACAAGCGTGTAGATCCAGTCTAATCTTGCATGTGCGAAATCAAATTGGATTGTTTTTCACACGCTATTCTAGACAATTACTTACTTAAAATTGTTGAAATTCGGTGGTAGATATCATGCGTTCAATTCAGCAGAGCAAATGGTCAGAGTGTCTGATGATTCATGCGGATGAAGTTCATCCGAAAATTGGAGAAAGTCATGAGAATTGAACTATTATTATGTTGGAAAAGACTTAACACATCTACATTTAGTAGCTGAAAAAGTTGGGTGACAAGAGTGAAGCTTAGAATCACGAGCTGCAAAATGTTTTTGCTTAGCTTCTCTGGTGTCTCCCAAAGTAGTTTTTTAAGTCTTTCGTAACCATTTTCTAAATTAATAAACTATATAAGTTAAACACCCGTCTTTTCAAGCGATGTTAAATCCTACGAAATTGTACAAGTTTATTCGACCTATCAGACTGAAGAGATTTTTTGTGTTATTTTAAAAAAATTGTTCCATTTATATTGGCCCAAATCAGTAGACATTAGATCCAAACCATGAAATTGATTTGAATGGATCGAAAAGATGCATTGTAAGTATATTTTTATTACACTTACTAACTGATAGTTTTATTGACTTATTGGTAACCAAATGATAAAATGAATGTATTTCACCTCAATTTAACATTTTATTCACATGAAGTCATAATAATCATGCCAAATCAATTGAAGAAAGCTCCCTCAGTGTCTTATTCCAATGAAATGCTCTCTTCAAAATGTTTACTGGAAGAAGCTTCTGCAGTAGTCCTTAGATTGTATGAATAGCGAACCAATATCGTCAGTTGTCTCGTCTCTATTTGGATGGGAGATAATTGATATTCCGCCCATCCCTAATTCCACGACAGTTTGATATTTCAATCAATCTGCGCGAGTGATATTAGTTCTTCTTACCTTTATTTACAAAGATGATGAGGAAGATTGCAATGACTGATTTGGAATGCATA
The DNA here is from genome assembly GCA_025505365.1 of Haliclystus inabai. Classification (NCBI taxonomy): domain Eukaryota; kingdom Metazoa; phylum Cnidaria; class Staurozoa; order Stauromedusae; family Haliclystidae; genus Haliclystus; species Haliclystus inabai. Next base: position 15,928 of record JANVCG010074335.1, read on the forward strand.
ATTTATTCTCGAATAAAATTTCTTCCAATTTAATTGGAAAGTTTTTTCACTATACAGTGTTTAATTGACTCGTAACTTTTGAAGCAAACACTCTGCTACGATGTTTTCGGCGAATGGATTCCAGTCGATAAAAATATATATATTATTGACATTGGAAAGAATGAGAAACAAGTTCAAACCGGGGGCAGGGTATGTGCGGATTCAAATAGTATACGGGAAACAACTCAACAAATTCAAAGAGTGCCTTTTCACTCTAATTGTAACTGTCTGGAACGCAAATAAGGATGTTCAAACTTAGGGTAGTGATTCAAGGCCAACTTTTCTATTTTGGCAGCAAGAAAATGAAAAGCTTCCGCCTATTTTGTTAAAACTATATCATTTCGATTGATAACTTTTTAAGAAAGTTTGTTGAATTGTTTAAATTTGCCCGATATAAACACCCGTCTTCCACATTGCTTGACTGCTTCTTATTTCCCCTAACAGCAATCGAATCAGATAAATAACAATAGAACTCATACAGTGCTTCTAAGAAACACCCAACACAATAACACTTTAGCAATAGCATTATTCAATGATCCAGAGAAGAATTGTTTTGAAATAATCCAAAATAATACTGTGGCTAGTATCTGTTTGATCCACAGCCAAGCGTTACAAAAGCAGATGAGCATGGAGTAGAGCGCTACCACACGGCTACCATGTTTTGATCACCTCACCCAGACACGCAGGATGTTGGGAGACATGAGAAAGCATCAGCAAAAACAGGAGCTTGCTGGGCGATTCAAACACCTTAGCCGTGTGGTAACCCTTTATAAATTGATTGAAAGTCAAATTATTTGCAAATTAAGTAGAATTATTTGCAATTGTCAAGGCACGTCGTGTGATTGTTGAAACAGATCAACTCGTAATTTCTTTCTGAAAACGTCAGAGAGCCAAATAGCAAAGGAATGGTCATGTAAAACAAAGGTGTCTAATGTGAACCAATAAGAATCTTTAGGTCTGGCGTATTTCCAGTGAAGAATCGTGTCTATCTTG
>JANVCG010074446.1:0-14860 GCA_025505365.1 Haliclystus inabai
AAATGCAACCATGAATGCGTTCTGTGAAGTTTTGAATTGACTTTGACATAAATTTTCAACTCGTAAAATTACCTGCTGGATGCTAAGCCTTGAAAATAATAATAGTACTTAGCTGATGAATCATGTCAAATTATATTTGTGCTGTACGGGGTGCTGTAATAAAAATAACGAGCCTTGTTTCCTTACTTAGATAATATTATGTTGTTCAGCTGCAGGAGCATTTCGATTTACTCTAACAAGATTTTAAGTGCTAAAACAATATAAGCTAATCAAGGGCATGGCTAAATGTTTTTGAACAAATCAATCAAAAATTAATTGAAATGCCCTCATTCGCTTGAAGATATTATCTTTATGAATCGAAATGTTTTTAAACCTGAAACACGTGTAATTATCATGCATGATGCTAATTATTATCTTATTCATGACTTGCTATGGGAAGCAGAAAAAATCAGGTTTTGCTATTTCAAACCTTTTACAGCAGGAATAATAAATTGAATTTTGCAAATAGTTTGGTAATAAATTTTGGTTTTAGGGGTTAAATCTTTGATATGGATAGTATTGTCTATTCAAATATCTCATAACCTCAAAATAGATGCAAGTATTTTCTTACCGTTCCAGTGACATTTTTTGCTAGATCTATATATTCGTTCGAAGATTTGTTATTTAGTTCTTCGGTGAATATTTTATCTTTGATAGTGAAAGTCAATTCGTATACGAGATCTTTCACAACTTCAACTGGATTAATTGTCGTTGAGGATGTTCTAATCTCAATCGAGCTGCTTGCGGATGGAGAAATAACAATTGATGTTGATTTACTGAGAACTGAGTTACTTGATGTTTGAAAAGAGCTTATTATTGTAGGTGTAGAAGTGATAGTTTGTATTGCCTCGACAATGGAGGCAGATAGACTTGAGGAAATTGTCATAGAAGTTGATTGTAACTCGACAACAGGAGTTTCTTTGCTTAGTAATGTTGTCGTGGAGAGCTGCACATCAGATACCGACGTTTCACTTGTGGATATAGAATGAAAACTTTGCTGTAAGCTTGAATCTTGTGCTGAAGCAGATAAAATTAACATAGAAGTAATTAAAATCGATGTCTTTGTAAACATATTGAAAGTATTTACAGAGTGAGATGTCTTCATTGTAGATATTTCTTTTAAATTTGATGAAGGAGTAAACACATCCGCATCTAAAGTCTTTAGTAATCCACCACTCTCACTTCTTTGTTTATTTATATTTTGATTAATTGAGTTGTCCGTTATAGTCGAAATTGCCTGGGTTGTCTTATCGCTTGAAATGTGAACGATAATGCTTGATTCATAAATCGAATTTGAATATGCATAATTTAAATATATCGATGACGTTGCTATTTGGTCTGTCAATTTTACTTCCTCTGTTCTATAACCAGTTATAGATGGTGTAATATAGCCAGATAGTTTTAGGATGTGTAAGTTAGATGATGGTGTTCCCACGATTTGAGTGTAATGTGAAGGGAATAGCGAGCTCCCCTTACCACCTGCCATGGACATTGTGGAACTTCCAAAGTCATTGTAAGACTGCAAAATAGTAAATAATACTACAATCGAATTTATACAAAGCTAAAAACACAAACCACAGTTTATCAATTGAGCAATAAAAAGTATCTTTATGACCAATTGCATTTTAGTAATTTGACATTTTTATCGTTTGTATTATGAATTTAGGAATTTCTTACAACAATTTTATGTTAGTACACAAAAGTGAATAAAGCTTAATAACTTACAGTGGCGTCAATTGTTGTTGAAAAATAGCTTGCTGATGAATCCGAAAAGTTTTGACAACAGCTGCTTGGTGAATTTTTAGCCGAACTGTACGTCATAAGCGATGTAAGTCTGACTGTTTTTGAGAGCAGCTGATCTGTTGTTACAGTTGTAAGCGAATTCAGAGTCAGAAATGTTGTTTCAATAAATATTGGTGTCGATTTAGTTGATAAAATCATTAATGACGTGTAATTCAGAGTTGATAACATTGTTTCGTTGACAATTGCTTTACTTTGATGGAAATAAAGTAGTAATGCCACGAAAACCAACATAATGTATTTAGTAATTCGCAGAAATACGAAGCCATAAAGTATGTCGAACCAAACCATCTATTCTTTCTTCAAATCCTGTAAAGATTTTACCCAATACTGTTATAATCTGATATTAATAAGATTAAATCTACTCCATGATAACTCTGCGTAATTTACTATAGACAAGATATAATTCCAGTTTGCTACAACCCAAACATAAACATTGGCCAACACTTGCCTGATGATACACTTTTTGTAGACGGCGTTACATTTATCAACATCAAATCCAGTCTATTGAAAACCATTTACTATTGTGTGTGATTTTTACTCAGCTGCAATCACATTTACAATTATTATTTACATTTTGAATTATTCTCATAATATTGAAAATGCCAAAAACAAGGTCAGAATTAAAACATGATTTTCTTCAATGAAAAATCTTTAAAAATCACGAATATCCATTCTTCAACTATCCAAGCCATTGTACTGGGCAATATGTTATGACATATCATTCATTTGTCTGACAAAATCATTGACAATTTCGCTGTTATACTAATAATCATCTATCTTTAGCTTGAAAAATTCCACACGTGACAAGTGAAGCGTCCTTCTCTTTATCTTCAAGTTTTTATTGACATTCTTAGCGTACAAAAACTGGTGTTTCGATTGTAACTGAGTCAATGAAATCATTTTTCCCTGATGTGGACACATATATTCGAGGCTATTGTACTAGAACAAATGGGGACATTTATGAAAGAAGGCGTGTGCAGGTGTATCTTGTCGGAAAATTGTTTTTTTTTCCTGTCCTTTTCACCTACTCCCAGGAGTTCTTTAGTCATGTAAAGACGGGGTTGCAATTTGAAAAAAATTTACCCTCAAATTAAAGCAACACAGAATTTAATGAATAAGAATCTATTTAAAAATCAGTAACAAAATTTTAAACTTAATTTTCAAAATTAGTAAAATATATAACCCACAATTTCATGAAAATCTAGAGAAAGGTGGCACGTCCTCATGTGAATGACAAATGGAAATCCTCTTCGGTACCTTTCTCCATCACTCGGGAGAGCAATACCTATAACATATCGATCTACGACCTAGAAAATGGAGAAATATTCCCTGAAATATTCAAGGTGCACATTTTGAACATGTCTCCTCTCCCACATTGCTAGCCAGCTTTTAATTATAATAAAAATTTTCTCGTCATGAGCATGTGATGGCGCTTTTATAGCAAGTAAATTTGTACAAACTTCACACCCTGAACAAGAAGCGTGAAGATGTAGTGAACAAGATGTTTTATAACTGTGCAAAGCAAGTACATAGTGGGTCAATTATTTTTTGATTCTATCCTTTAGAAAACATAAAATAGCTTTCGTTTGAAGATGAAAATTGAAATATGGAATACTGTAATATCGATGAAAGCTATTAATAATCTTCACTAAGTCAGTCGAATAGATATTAATGCACCATCATTTAAAGTATATCCTACCTCAGATTCTGGTTGCAGAAATTATTGCTAACTCTCGTGATGCTGCCTTTTTAATAAAGACTTGCATGCATATCGTGTTTTGAATCTAGTGAGGGCTATCACATGGATTTGTAGAAAGTGAATTTACGAGCATGTATAGTTTTGTTTAAAAGGAGAACACAATTTTATCTTTTATGTTTGATTTTCAATCAACGATTGTAATCTATTCCCTTACATAGACTTTATTAATTTCATTCTCTGAAATGAATTACAAATAACTAGGATCAATAGTTTAATTAAAGTCTTTCTTTGTAAAATGATTCACCAGCTGAACTTAATTCTGTTTCATATTGTAGCTTTTCGTTGACCAACAATCGTTTTAATTGAGCTTGTCGAACCTAGATACAATGAATAAAGCAAAAATCAAATAATTTTTCACTTACTTTGTGCAAACTGGCTATGAAGAAACATAACATGGGTCATCTCTGAATTTGAAAAAGAATTATACACTTCATGACGTTTCAAGGACATGATGGTTCTTATTAAATGCCAAGTTTATATTACAAAATGTGCGGAATTTAGTTTAGAGTTATGGATGTTGAATATCGATGCAATATGTGTGGTAAAAGCTCTCAGATTCGTCAAAAATAAATACACTAAATTTCAATGTTCCTTTGAAATTCAAATGTCAACACTATTGCGTTTTCATCTTTTATCAAAAACTCGAAATTGCTTTTAGCGTTTGTATAGTTTAAGTTGCAAAAACTATCGAATTGGTTTCCGAATTTTGTAACTTGAAGAAATTTTCAATGTTAAATGGAGACACTTTATAGCTTTTAGGATTTTGAGAAGCGAAATGAAATATATCTGTGGGATACGATATGAGGAACTTTCACGAATTTAAAAAGAAATCGAAATCAAAAATAAGATGCAGAGCTACCTTGAAGCGGTAAGATTATCTATCGAATCTGGCAATTCGTTAATTGACAAGACAAAAACTTGAAATGCCCCTGCAAATTTCCGCCTCCTAGTCTACAGATGTGTTTCATAAATCACTCTGGCTAATAACATGTGTTGACGCATGTGACGTTAAAATGACTTACCATTCGCTTATGTACGCTTCCCAAACAAACACAAATTTTTACCATTAGCAAAATTATGAGAGCATGGGTTCAGAAGCATGGGAGTGAGCTTAAATGTATGACGTCACAATCGTCAATGCAAATTTCGCTAACTGAAATCAGTAGACCTCTTTTATAACAACTAAAATCTAAAATTCTTGGAAGCTGTTAGCAAGTTAAATAGTGATTAAAAATTAAATGTGCTACATTTCGCAGTACAGTATCATGTCACTCATTTAGAAAGAATTTAATGTCTCACCATCAGCAGAGCCTTCTTAGCTGTCCGTAATTCCTCATTCATCTGCTGCTGTTCTAGTTTCGCTTTCCGTCTCTGGCTTGCCTGTCAAAAGAACAGCATGATGTTTGTATAAGACTGGAAGCATAATAAAGGGAATCTGGCTACTTTAGCATCAACTAAACACGCAACCGATTAATCGGAGATTGAGAATTTAGGAAGCAAGGGCAGATTATATCCCTCTTGAGCGGAACACTAATTTTAATACTTCAATTTTAATTTTTTTCATACAATGTAACAGCTTTAAGATTGAGTAATAAAATTTAAAAACAAATCAATAAATATATATATTTTAACATCAACATTATCAGGTCTTTTAAGTTAAGATATAGATATTTTCCTGACAGGGCGTTACAATGAATAAAAAAGGAAAATTACAAGACTAATTATCGATCTTCAATCTATACAAATCAATAATTCTCAAACTACTGTACCTCTTCTAATTGTTCTGACCATTTCGATGTCTCACTAACTCTTGCTTCTCTAAAAATATGCAAAGGAAAAGGATGAATATTGGATAATGATATGTTTAAAATCAATCTGTCATATTTCATTGAACACATGTTTACATTGACTAGTTTCAACTTTCGCTAGGGTATCCGCTTGTAAAAGTAGAAGTTAACAGAATAGATTGATATTTTAGGAAATTTGTAGTAAGGCAAACGTCTTACAAAGTCGTAAAAAAGAATCAAGCTTCAACAGTCAACTAAATATTGATATTTTACAGCCAAACCATTTATGTACAATCAACCTTTGTAAATTGGCCTACAATATTCATATTAATTGCTTAAAATACATAATTTTATTAGGAATTCAAGTTTACGATTGGATATTTAGTTTGATATTTGATCAAATGGATTTATCTGAGATCATTATAAATGACAACTGCTGCGTATAATAGATTAAATTTTGGGTGATTTGAGTGAAATTACTCGCCGGTCTAAAAATAAAAATGATCAATCTATGATTTAATTCCCCCGATAATTCCATTGATGAATACTCCACCAGGTTTTGAATAACAGAAGCAAAGATATAGGTATCTCTCATGATTGAATTGCATTATTGGACTTACATTTCTAAAGTATCAAAGCGATCATGGAAGTTTTCATCTTCCTAAACGAAATAATAAATGATGCAAATAAACCACATTATTTAAACTCTAAAGCTGTAAATATATTGGCAGAAGTAGACCTAAATCATATTTGTACTGTGAAATTATAGCAAGGCTGTACATAAGTGTTTTATTTATAACCTGTATCTGCCTACCCAAAATTAATTTTTGAATAAATTTTATCAAATCAAATCAAATCGAATAAATTATTTGAATTCAAAAACACTCACCTAAATATTTTTTCGTGACCAAAATAACTTATACCCCATGCTTCTTCAAATAAACATAATGTCCTTAAATGGCAGAGATTCACTCTATGGCAATCTCAGATTGATCAGAATTGTTTGAAATTATTGGTAATTTACAATGTCACCCTGGATATTTTCAAAGCGCTGTATACCCCAAATATTTTCTGAAGTCATGAAAAAGCATCCTTTAAAAATTGACACATCCCGGTATACCAACCATATGGAACATACCCCCTTCTCAAGTAAACTGAAGATTGGATGTCTAATTTCTAGAATATTTCGATAACTCTTGTGATATTGCCTTATTCTTTCTACATTATAGACTCATTCCAGCAAATTCATCATTTATTATTATCTTTCATTAGAATAAATACGCAAATGAGTAAGCCCAAGGGATACAAATCTTTGATCAAACCAAAACATAATACTGTAGAGTAACTGAACATTCCTGCCTACCTTTATCCGTAGTTCTTGCCTTGCCAAAGCTTTTCGCAGTGATTTGGCACCATTATTCTCGTATTCAAAGCGATATGATGTTGCCATCAACGACATGATTGCATACAGTTATGCAACACTCTTTACTTACTATATTATTTATTGTACTTTCAATGGCTCAATTTTGTGAATCAATTGTTTACAGGTAAGAAGCCATTTTGGCAATCATGCACAACCATAGCAACGATATGTACGCAACTAAACGAGGTGTCGTGAAAGAGAGGTCATTATGAAATAATGTCCTCTAAGGTGAATTTTGGATCTATGTTAATTCTGGTGTTAATTCACTTCATATTTGAACTTGAATGGCTTTTAAACTGATATTGTTTGGCGGGATGTCCAGTTTTATGTTCACCGTTATTCGATTATGACAGTTGAATCAAATCATTAAGAAAATCATTGCTAACACACTCGCTATTTATATGGCCTTTCTGTAGGATGACCTTTTTCGGGTGTCTCCACTGAATAAAGGAAGGCAAGACATTAATTGGCTAATCGATTATTATCAGGATAAAACAAGCTTATTTTAGTAACTCAATCAGAAATTCAATGTTTGCTCTTTTGCATGGCATTGCATGACGTAATAGAAATTTTTGGGAACGGACTTTTCTTTGCCGCGATGACGCTCTAATTGAGCATCATTACATTTATATACCACGTAAATAGATTTATATACCACGCAAATAGATTTATTTTCAGATCAATATACATGCATGCTTTACTTGCATCTTTCTGATTTGTGTCATAACGTTACGATTTGTAAACATCGCAACATACTTTTGACAATCAGGTCGGGCTGGTACAAAGTATTGTGTGTGTTTGTAATTACGATTTCGAGAAGCTGTGTCAATATTCAATGCGCACTTACACAGAAACAACAAACCGCTCTTATGTCTGACAAATAAACTAGAAAAATAAATTGAATAGACAATAGATGTCAATCGTGGGTATTATTAGTGTTGTAAGTAAATCAATCGATTGGTGACTTACAAATTTGACTTTCTCAAGGAACTTTTCAGTGACTATACTTGATCTTTTGATATCAGTCAAAATGGCATTACTAAGAATTCTTCTTTGTTTGACAATTATTATTGGTTTAACATCTATTGTTAATTGTGGTAAGTGGGTCACCAAATATAATGCATTCAATACTTTATATTTAATACTTTATATAACCTCTCCATATTAACTTATTTATTTCACCATTTTCATATTTTATACTTTAGTCAAGGCATGATTTCAATATTTGAAATGAGCTGCGAACGGTCTTTTATTCCTGAATACTTCAGATTCATCTAATTCAATAACCGTTTATCAAGTATTTTTACTTCCGGGACTATGTTCGGTGCTGATCACTTGATTAGAATTTATGTATTTTCTGTTGACTAAAAATAGAATTTACCTGATAGAATAAGCACCAGTCGCTACAGTATGTAATATTCATATCACTACATTTTCTATCCTAAGATAGGCTGAAGGGGAAGGGTAGTAACATATGGGTGATATGAACTGAATCATATAAATCAGGTATGCCATTGCACTGCTGTAGATTAAAATGATATTTTAAGAAGGATCTGATTATAGAATGTATTGTAGGTTGGTTGTATTGCTGAATACATTCTATAAGCACAGGTCAAAATATTCTGGGTTTAGATAAGATCAAACGTTACCAAAGATGGGAGGGGAAAAAGAAACCCTAAATAATTTTGTAATAAAACTAGATTTTAAGTTGTAAAGCTTATTTTCCTTCAGCGTTCCAATGTATGCTTTTATGTTTTATTCTTAGCAAATAGAGATGCTGGTTTTTCTCAGTGGTCTTTCTTTGGTATGTGTTCAGCGTATTGTGATGGCGGAACACAAAAGAGAACGAGACAATGCCTTGATGTAAATAAAGGTTGCGATGGTCCCATAGAAGATACAAGAGTTTGCAACGATCATTTCTGCCCAAGTGAGTTTCCAATAGCCATGATTTCTTGCTATTTTCAATGGAATGGCATCTCCCCTTTCAAATATAGCTGAGCTTTCTCGGGGCTTCTTCTCGGTTTAATTCAGACAGACTCAATCTAATTTAATCCAGGACTTGCCGTCTATAGGTAGAGTATATATGTAGGTCTACGGAGGATTGTGAATGCAATAGGGTAACAGTGTTAATGTTTGGTAATAGCACTTAAATTCTTAATGGTCCGTTTCTTAACAATGGTAAGTGTATGATTAAATTATGATCAGATTTAATGGATAAATTTACGAATATCTTAAAACCGGGGTATATTTCGGCCTATACTCGTGTTCAAGCAGTAAATAATTGTGGTGTTCTGTGTCTCAGAAAGTATGATCAATTCTTGATGTTGTTATAGCAATTGGTCGTTCGTAGATAGTGAGATACTGAATGACACGAGACTTGGGTATAGAAATACGATTATCTGATTTGATCTATAGCCTACGTGTAGACCTGCCTGGATGCACTCATGCAAGTTTCAATACCTCAATCATACTTCTAGTTTTCTAATTTATCATGCTCAAGTATCATAGCATTAAAGAAAATTGAAGTATATCCCTATATAGAGTATCATCCAATTGTTTGATTTGATAATCAGTGGATTGATTTTAATGTGTATTGACATCTATTTCAGTTGATGGTAAATTTTCTGAATGGGGACCATACAGTATTTGTTCACAAACATGTGGCGGTGGAATCCAATCTAGAAGTCGTACCTGTAGCAAACCAGGTCCATTTGGTACTCCTTGCCAGGGACCATTGAGTGAAACAAGAAAATGTAACCAAGCAGCTTGTCCAGGTTGGTGGAAACAATTCATTAAAGTGCAATTTTCTTTTTAAAATTTCATCATTAGTGAATGAAATATTTGAGAAAAATACATAAAATTTAGGGAATTTTCAAGTTATCTTATTCGTTAATTCCATTTCATTCTCCTTGGAGCACAATAATCCTATAAAGTGAGTGCAATTTGAAATCGAGAATGATCAAACCTTTTATAACGGTCACCTCTATAGAGCGTCCACCTGTCTATAATGGGCACTTTTGAAATGTCTAAAATAGTATTTTCTATTGAATCAACCCTGTATCTAAAGGTCACCTGTCCATAGATGTCAATTTATCTGCCTCTCTCAGCTGGCTATTATATATAGCTTCTACTGTATCAGATGAGAAGAAACAGCGTGGAAGTTATACAATTTAATCAAGGAGAAATCTCAAAAGATTTGCTATTTGCTCAGCAAAGTTTTGATATCCAATCATGAGTAGTCATAGCCGTAAGAGCTAAATTAAGAATTACTTGTGCACAGACTCTGAGCGTTAAAAAAACAGTAGACCTGATTACTACAGACCAAAAGCTTATTCTACATATGTCAGCGTTCTATTCTTCCTCTAAAAGCTCTCAGAGGCTGTGTGCAGGCTAAAGCATACATGTCTCTTTGAAGAATATCAGACCATGAATAATTACTTCGCCATATATTTCTTACCAAATTTAATCTCTATATATTTTGATTATTTTCTAGTTAAATCATTTACAATGACAGAGTATGTCTGTGAACACACAAGAGGTCGATCAGTATATTGTCCTAATGGGATGACAATGAGAGTCCTCAGTGGCTTTTATGGAAGAACATCGATGCAACCTTGCAGCAAATACAACGGTGTACACAGAACAAACTGTTTAGCCGGTGGCTCGTTTTCTAAGATTAGCGCTGCATGTAATGGTAAACGAGGATGTTACCTCAGTCCGGGTAACCATGTATTTGGAGATCCATGTCCTGGTGTAGGAAAATATATTGAGATAAGATATCGCTGTCAATAAAAAATAAATATAACAGGAAAAAGACTGCTTACTCAAATCAGGGCTCTTGAAAGGACTCTCTGTTTGACAAGTTATTTAGAGGACATTCTGGTATACTTAATTCAATCATGATTTAATATCAAAAATTCGGTGTCACAGAAAAACTGCATGTCTTGTATATTTAATGTTTATAACAGTTACATTTTACTCTCGAAAATAGTGAAATCTTGTGATTATAGAAATTCTCAATTTGTTTCATTACAATGATTTGAAAATTGGTATATTACAACAAAAATAATGCTAGATTTTTGACTTTTAATTTAAAAACCTATATTCTCCAGTTTAATAGAATGGAATGTACCGAATCAAAATAGACCTAACTATCTAGACTTATGTTCATTCTATTATTCAAATGACTATCAGCTTTATAATGGATCAATTGCTAGAGCACGCACCCCATATTTTAATTAAGATAGTCTTTTAACTAGTACCATACCCTTCGCATATCAAAATCAAACTTATTATTGCACATAACGCAGATTCCCTCACGATAGTTCTGTTTATGTGAGCTGGGACCAAACTGAATCCTGTTGTTACACAAAATATCCCATAACCTGTTGAGCCAAAGCTAGAAAATGTGTTATTATAGGGTACATTGTGACAATTCAGTAAATAGAAATACAAGACATAAATTTAATGAATTCTGTACTCTTTGGCTACAATTTCACCACGAAAACCTCAATGATTCTTTAAATTTCAGGTAATTGTAATTTAAATTCGTTTAGAATGTGTGAGCACTCTTTTTCACTGATTGTGTCCTTTTTCGTAAATATTTCATTCGCTACATAACTTTTATCAAATCATTTCAATTATTTTTATAAAGAGAAGTACATTATATATCAACATTTGACAAAACCCTTCATAGCAAAGTAAAAAACGCCGAGTTATATGGCCTTGAGTAAGGGAAATTGGGAAAGGGGCCTTAGGGGCATTAAATAGAAATAGATTGCTTCTAAAAAGTACAAAATTTGTAAAAAGTAAAATCATTCCCTTTATCAATACTATTTTAAATGTAAAAAGAATGTAAAATACATTGCACCTCGCTTTGTTATTCATGAAATCGATGAAATCGTACAAAGAAAATCAAAGGAAGTTATCTTTCTTCTTATTTTTGGATAAAAATTTGTTTCGCAGAATTTGCTATTTTCGATAGTCACTTATATAAATGTTGAATCCATGATGGCGTCATGTTTCTGAGTCTCCTTAATTTCAATTCCCACAAGCAACCACAGTAATCATTTAAGCAAAGCAGACTTTTCATCTTTTCGCAAATAGTACAAAAATACTACTTATGCATTTAATACAATTATTATAATTAAAACAATAAAATTATCCTAAACATGATGTGTATTCAATATTTTTCTGTGGTTATGACTAAGTATGTTTAAGTAGAGAATTCGATTACAATTCACTTTGTTCTGTTGCTCAATTTTCATTAAACATCTATCAGATTATATCAAGCAGGCGAAACAGAAAGAAAATGATTCGGAAAGTTATGCTAAAAATACAAAAAAATATTGAAAACTATAAGCAACAACTATAAGCAACAAAAGTCTGGTGAGGCAACTTTTGATAAGGCATTCAGTTACGGGAAGAAAAATTTCAAAATAGCAGACCATATACTTATCAATAAACTCCGGGAATAAACTTCAAACTCATGCTCTAATTCTTTGGGTTTACTTTGATAGAATCGAATTGAATTGTCTTTCTAGTCATTGGTTCATTTGAATTCGTCGAGAGTCTTAGACAGATTTACCCTGATTCGAAATCAACGCATACCAATACAATTGCTCATTAATTTTACTCGTAAATAGTTTATAATCAATACGTCATGAATATCGGCTGCGTCGTTGAAAAAAGATTATCTGTTTTAAGATTAAAACCATGTCAACACAAATTCACGTCAAAGCTTCCATCATAGTCAATAGAATATTATCGTCTATTGACTATGCACCCATCTTACTTGAATGATATCACCTACCATGCAATAGCCAAAATAATTTCAACAGAAGCAAAAAAGAGTAAAAGAAATATAAAATGAAACCAAATAAAAAGACCAAGTATGTTATTAAATTTGATAATGTCAAAGTGAGACATGCAGCTACGCGACGTTTGTCTAGATTGGTTCCTGTCATTTTCAAAATTCACTACTTGATTATATTTTTGTATGAAAGCAGGATATGCTTTTTCATACTTCAGAAAAAATATACGAGAAAGGATCTGCAGAGAAAGTGTAGGACGGTCTAAACAGCCCTAGCAACCGCATAAGCCTTAGCCTTGTTCCGCAATGCCCTAATGTGGCCCTATTGTTACGTACTTCATTGACACATGTAGCAAAGTGGGCGTAGTGGAATAGAGGCCTGGTGTCTAGGCTACATAAGCCTATAGATACTTCATGCTACGTAAATGACACTGCGGGAGTTTCTTACTTGCTAAGTATCAGACGTACGGCAAAAGGGAGCTCGCAACATTCAGAACTGTTATTTCTTAGAACAAAAATTTTTCGGGAAATTCTAGTGAATCGCGTATCTTTTATTTATTTTGGAATTCAAATGTGGAATTCTTGTCAACATTTGAAAATATAAAATTTCAATCCTATTTGAATGTGAGGTCACATAAAATGTCATCTTTTAGGGTATATGCTGTTTTTGTATTTTGCAATTTTACTCCCTCCTCCGGATGTTGTAATTGCAACAAAGGAAATACTTGAACTGTCAATCATTCTCTTTTGCCTAGATGCAATCACATAGATGAGTCAAAAATTTGCATTGATAGATGCAATTATATTGTATAATGATGGAATTACAAATCAAACATCCTTCTTATTAACATCTCACGATGGCTAAGGAATTTTAACTGTAGCCGTTATATCGACTTCACTGTTAAACCGAATGCCATTAACAGTGGATATCAGAACAATGATGTCAAAAAATAATTATATTCCTATTCTAAGAAAATGCTTGAAATTTACAATATTACTTGATTTTAGACAGATAATTACTGTCGGGTATAAATCAAACTTCAAGTTGATTTTCTGACATAAGCGTATCTGGTGGAAAAATCAGAAAAGACGTCACAAAAATAGGATAAAAGCTCATTTTGTAAATATTTAGCCTTCTCGCAGACTCTCCTGAAATTGAAACTGGGTGAAACAGTAGAGTCTACTAAACGGCGGTGGAAATCTCGTTTTGACAGTTTCAAATATGATATGAAGTGATAGCTTGTCACAGTTATTATCTTCCAATTTTTCCCGGCCTTTGGTGATTCTTCGCTACTCTAGAACATCTTAGCATCGATCACAAACTTGGAAAGACAAATGTTTTCACACATTTCCACGCGCCATTTGAATTTACCAGAAAAGGTTTTCGACACCGTTTAGCAGACTCTACTGTTTCACTGAGTCTTATTTTCAAAAGAGTCTGTGACCAGGCTATTAAATACCTACCTTTCAAGTCTACTACTGTAACTACTTTCCCATTTTTTGGTGGCTTTTTAAACCGATTAAGGAGATATCTGGCTTTTGCTCAAAGCTGGTAACAGTTATGCCTGTTTCTTCTTTATTTTGAATAAAAGAACTATAATCTCTCGAATTGGAAAATTGATTGAGTGTTTCATGTCAGCTTAATGTTAAATATTCCAAACAGTTCGTCTGCTTTTGTATACAAGTCTGACATTTGCTGTTTTAGCGATAAAGTGGAGATCCAATTGATCTTTCAATAAAGGAATTTTGAGGAAAAAATGTTGCCTTGTAGGATTACCCTGGAATCCAGTGCTTTCAGCATCAAAAAGTAACACACACTAAAATGTCAACAAGCTGTTGTCGCTTTGTTTAACAGCAGCTTGTCTAGAGAAAAGAGAAGACCGCCCGGATTGGTAAAACTACTTATGACAATTAGATAGGGATTGAAATAGTCATCTGACCATACATATTGACCATAAACCTTTTCAAATGATCCCAAAATAATAACAAGAATAGTTTTTATAAAAGAGAAAATACCTCAAAACTGCTATTAAAAGTACTAAAAGTATTGAAAAGCAAAAAAATTTTATCGAAAATGACACACCAAATTTATCGATGAATTCAGAAATAGATATCCACAAATATTTTTCAACACACTCGAAGACTCATTATTTACTATTTGAAAACCACCGTAAGTTCTAGGTGAAAGTCGCACAACACACGTAATCAGAAATCGTCAATAAAAGAGCAAAGTCAAA
>JANVCG010074557.1:0-16931 GCA_025505365.1 Haliclystus inabai
AATAAATAAATAAATAAATAAATAAATAAATAAATAAATAAATAAATAAATAAATAAATAAATAAATAAACAAATATTGTTGATTTTATTTCTTGAATTGTAAAATTTGGCTTCAGTCAACTCCATTGGACAATAATGTTACTAAATGCGATATCAAAAAATCTGTAAACGTGATTAAGGAAAGAGTGCCTTTCTCTACAAAGTTTGAAGTGATTTTTGTAAAATAATTTGTGTGAATTATTATGATCTGCATGAAAGTCATTACAATTGTCAAATTTTTGAAGAAATGTACTTTGTCTGATCTGAATTCGCAGAGAAGGCATTCAAACTTATTGCATATGGATTTGAGTCAATCTTGTTACTTTCATAAGACCATCAAATTTACACAGATTAATTTAATTTTTTCATGGTCATTTTCTAACTTTTGTGATGACGGGCAAGTATAATCATAATTAATGACACTGCTTCAAGCTGTTACAATTTCATGAACAATAAGTTATTATTTACCTACCCACGAATCAATGAAACACAACATCAGAAATTTTGTTCTTTCCATCAATGATTCTCTGTACAAATCCTGGAGTGGACATAATTCAACATAAGATGATATGATTACAGTATGTTGATAAATATGATTAAGCACTTTCTGCCTAAAGCAGTTCCCCATTTTCGTTTTGGCACCTAGGTTGTCTCAAATCTCTTTGAGTTGATTTAACATGGTATTCCAAAATAATCATCTTCTAGGATCTGGTGAAAGATTCTTTATCATCCATCATTCACTGTCTCTGGCTGTTGCCTTGACAGCAATGGCTAGCAATCATTGGATGATTATAAGGCTTTCCATAAGTTATGATAACATGATTATGGACATAGTTAATAGAATATCCATGGTCTGGAAATACGGCCGCATCAAAGAGTGCCGACATGTGATGTTGAGACGCTAAAAATACCAACGTCAGTAAACTGCGAGAATGCACACTTGAAAGTAATTGTGGTGTTTCTTGTACACATGCTGTGTTGAGCAGTTTAAATTCACTATGTATCACTTTAACAGCATCGGATTATATTTACTAGCAGTTGCTGAAACTAGTAAATAAAATTCTAAGCTCAAAACAATAATTCTGGTCAATTGATCACCTAAATATACATATGGTTATTAGTTTAAATCTATATCGATTTGATAGAACTTTTATTACTGTGTTTCGATCAGTTTTGCCTCTACTATAGTAATCCACCTATGTAGCGATCTGCCAATGTATTGCTGAATCTATACCAAGATCAAGGCTACAGATAAATCTCGCTTACCACTGGTTTCTACTTTCGAAATGGTAGAGTAAATTATGGTACTGTAAAATTGTAAATCATTTTCCAATTATCGATGTCGAATAAATACCATGGGCCCTGATCATAGTGCCTCTTGGACCTTGTTTAGAGCTGGTTTGAAACAAAGCTGCTTCAGTAACGCAATGCTCAAAAGCACAAATAGACGTAAGAAGCTACATTGTTAATTTTGGATGCTGCTGTTTTTAATATCAAACTACTGTAGAAAAGGCGTCATCTATTGTGTTCAAGGCTACCTTTCTCTAGCATTAAATCACCTTCGTAAGAAGTAATCTTATGTTTATCACCAATGTAACCTACGAGTCCTCTACCGTTTACACTAATCAGTTTATACTGTAGTACGATGATCTCACAGAGAATTCAAATTAAAAATTATGATACATAATTTCATGATTTCATTAAAATAATTTGAAGAACAAAGGACGGGACGGGATAGGGCATTATTAGCTTTTTAAACAGCTGTCTGAGATGGGAAGGGTGGTTAATTGAAAGAAAGTTTTTCTTCACTTTTGTAGACCTGGTATGATTGATTTGCAAAATGAGAATGCCGTAGCGCAGTGACTTTACCCGCAATTCATTATCATTTTGCTTCGTGTAGATAACTATATGTTCATCTTTAAAGTCTACTTACTAGTGCTATTCTTTATTCTGTTAGCTGACAAAACAGTAAAGTAGGTAGGTCTCGATAGTCGCAAACATACGCAATTTTGTTGACAATATGGCAATGGTAATGAAATTCCTGTGACATTCAATCGTGTTTCGTTGAATACTAAGAGCCCTGTTAAATAAGCATATCGCATAATCTACTGTGTAACTATATGTAGCGTGTTGGAGCCTTCATGTTTTGATCGCCTTTACTATACCTTTTAAGATGCAATTAAGAAACTCCCTTATCTTGTAGATTAATTTATTTTAATGAAAGTACACCCAGTATACACATTTTCATTAGAAAGCAATTTACTTTTGTCCAATGTGCTTGTAGTTGAAGTTTGCTGATTGATAAATGTTGATGATGCTTATGATGCTCGTATAACTTAGCCAAAGCATAAATAGGTTAATAAGTATTTTACTCTTTACAGACTACAGTATATAGAAAGCGTGCTAGGAATTTTAAACAAGAAATATTGTATTATAAGCTCAATTCAACTCAAAGACTCATTGTAAAACATTTTATTCAATTTGTATATCGACTGGGAATGCAGTTTTGTAATTTTAATCAGTGTTTAGACAGTAATAGTTACATACTCGCTGCCTGGAATCGTTGCGTGGTAGTTATAACAGAAAATCTATCTAAAAATAATGAAATTTTTACGTGATTTCTTGTCGTGATATCATGGTTATGCCTCCAAAAATATGTTAAACAGGAGATTCAGGCAGAATATAAATCAAAACGAGCGATAAACTGTAGAACATTGAATGACTTATCTGAATACATTCAAAACTTTGCGGCGCTAAAGAGGAGTGTGCAATGTCACGCTATGATGAACATGATTTTGCCTTTCAATGGGATGAAACAGAGAGACTGCCACTCGTGTTTCCAGACCATGGATATTCTATTGACTATGGTTTGGAAAAGAAGCAGGAATTGAATTGTCTAGTCATCTATTTGATTGTTTGATTACAAAACAGTCCCTTGAATCAGAGCTCGAAACCCTTCCAAATTTCGCAGGAGTGTCCCGATTTTCAGGGTCTTCCTTCGCCCTCTTGCTTTGAGCAAGTTTCTCACATTTATTGAAAAACCTGTGATTCCCTCTATATTTGAAAGAAAATATTTTTCTACTTCCGTTTCTGATATCATCTGTTATTATTAATCGATTGCATTTGAGTAATAGTGAAACTAACAAATTTTCTCTTGATTCTCTGGCTAGTTGAAATTCAATTGGTTGAAATGATTGAACAAATGAATTGAAAAGCCTGGAAATACTACCATAATAAGCATTTTCCTGGGGCCATACCCCTATACCCTATTTGGGTGGCCCAAGGAAAACTTCCCTCTTTTTATTTTTCAGGTTGAGGGCTCTGCTTGAATGGGGCATCATGTTCAACATTTCTTACTATTACAGTACTCTCCAATCTATCAGCATTGAGATAAAAAGGGCAGTTTGCATGATTGACGTAATAGATTTATCTCAAATCTCAATGCTAAATGCTAAAAAGCTAGAACAAACACATACTTTACGAGTTTGTTATGATTTACATTATTACATGAAAAGATCATAAAGATGTTGTGCAAAACTAGCTTATTCTATACTGCAATGGTCAAGGTCTTATATCGCTATCATATCTCAAACTGATACATTCGTCTACCTGCAGTAGGCCCATAAGAAAATTTTCTTCTTGTCCAAGAAAGTTACTAGCACCTGGCAAGGCATGGATGCGTTCATCACAAGATGGAAGATGATTTAGGATACATTGCACTTGCTGTATTGCATCCATCCATATTTCGTCTGAGTTACCCATGATAGCTGTACAAAACACTCAGTTTTACCATTTATCAATCTAAAAAATAATTATTGTAAATAGATGACTCATTCTGGAAGAAATTAATGTCTAAACGATGGAGTTCAGTTGCCTTGCTGCTGTCAAATTTTTCGCTTGCTATACGCCATTTTGATTTGAACTCTGTTCACCAAAAGAGGGGCTATCCCCTATCTCACCTGTCAATCAAAGAATGTCCTGGTTAATTAGTCGCTTCTGAATTCTTCGGCGTGTTTATTGGGCTGAAATATTTAATGTAGTCATGTAGAAGAACTCTAGCCCTTATGCACGTATGAATTAAGCTGAGTTGAATGCAGTAATCAGTCTAGATATGGTCATTGTGGAGGGGAGACGCGGGGATACAATCATGTCAGGAGGAAATCCGTTTTTGAAGTTCGAGCCCAATCTGTTCTTCCAGCCACAAACACTCGAAGAATTACAATTGGTGAGTTAAAGTTTCATAGTAGCAATAACAATTGCAGCAAAATAGTTGTCAGGATGCTTTAATCCAAATAAGGGGTTTTGAAAAGGGGGGTATTTGAAACTGGAGAATCAAGCCATAGTTCAATGCAATGTAATCATTGCTTTCATCAAATAACGGGAAATCTGTAATAGTATTTTTGTCCCAAATTGTCAGATTTTGAAAGAGGCACGCCTTCAGGTGAAATCAGTGAAAGCAGCAGGCACATATTCATCCAGTAATCAAATGGCTTTTACATCCGGCTTCGCCATTTCCATGGAGAAGTTCAATAAATTAATTGAAGTATGCATGACGTCATCTTGCATCGCTCTCAATGTTACCCTTGAATTGAAAACATAATTGGCGCTTATACATTCTATTTTCAGATCAACGTCAGGACAAAGACAGTAACAGTTGAAGCTGGCATGACTCTGTCTCAGCTGTCAACAATAATCAATCAGTATGACATGGCCCTACCAGTGTATGTTGAAATAGGGTTTTGCATCTATGACGTTCGAGTTTTGACATTATGACAAATGACAATTGATGCATGAATTTTTATATTTTCATACGATGTAGCTATTTTATATACTGTAGCTTACCATTACGAGATGGAACCATTGGGGGTGCGGTCAGTGCTGGATGTGTTGGTATGGCAACAAAATCTGGTTGCATTTCATCTCATGTGCGTATTCATTGCTCTAATGTACAGATCAAAATTAATTTACCGACTAAAATGAATTGAAGCCAGGATGCAAGTATCTACTGTAATTCACAATTTCTTTGTTCAGGTCCTTGAATTTGAGTTGTTGCTAGGTGATGGAATGGTTGTAACTTGTAACCAAGAGACGGATCCACAGCTTTTCAACATGGCATCAATCAGTCTTGGTGCTTTTGGTATCATATTAAGTATTAAATTACAATGCATTCAGAGCTATACCATCAGTCTCTCCACAAAGATGGTTTCATTAAATCTTGTAAGTCATTCTTCCAAACGTGTTACGATGCGAAAGCCATGACTTGTTGTTTTGCAACATGAACAATGTCTGCTTCAGAGACCTGAGTTGACTTTTGAGGCTTGTTCTCATGGTGATTCTACATTAGCGGAACTTTTGAATAGAATGTCAATTGCTTAAATGTTTCAAAATCATGGTGACTGATACTGAGTTACATGGTAAAACAAAACGAGCAACAAAGATGTTGACGTTTTGAAAGGAAATTAGCCATTGATTTTGACTTTTTCGAGTTAAAATATGGAATTATTTATCAATCCAGTTACAGTAATCAGGTATTATCAAATTTATTTAGGAATCATTATCGCTTGTGGTCTTTTCAAAAAGAACATTTGGTTATACCAAAATAATTACCCTGTATACAGGACCACCCTCTCAAAGTGGCCATCATTACTTTATTTTTTTCATATTTGATGAGGAAAATGTTTGCTCTTCATTGAGGATTTTTGTGAGGTTTCTCAAATAATAGGAAATGCAATATAATGGTTTCAATATTCAACTAAAACTAAATAATTCACTTGACCTATGAACTTGAATCATTTACTATTTTGCTTTTTTCATTGCTACTAGAATAAACATCTGGTATATATTCATATTCTAGATGCTCAACAGACTTTTCAACGATAACATCAATCAATTGTCCTCAATATGTTATGATCTGTCATCAAAAAAATGCATTATACGCAACGCACAAAAAATTAATGAGGTAGGCATCACTTTTATGTAGGCCTACAGTAGCCTACATAGATGTTATGTATAATGCCAGCTGATTACAATCCAGCTCACATGTCTTGGGTTTTCTTACTTTCTTAGAGCCAAGATAAAATCTCCATCCAATCAAAGGTTGATTAATATATCGTTTTCACTGTTGGTACAACATCATTCGATATACAGTTTAAATAAAGATAATATTGAAATATTTTAATTGAACCATTCAGAGTCTGCTGACCTTTACCATGGCATCATACCTTTGGGTTTACTGTTGTCAAATACTCTGTATTGTTGGGTATGGCTAGATAATCATATACACTATCTCATTTGAGTTGCATTTTGCCACCTGCTTATCAAGTATAACATGGTTTATATTGCAGATATATACTTCCCTTCTTGGCAAATATATTCACTCGTTTGATATTTGTTTTTATATGGTCAACATTTCCGCCAACAACAACTATCAAAAGTCAAGACCTACAACATTTCAAGGTGAGCTTCATAGTTTTCTAAAGATAAACTCATCTGCAGTCAGTTCTTGAAATAATTTCCATCTGCATCTACTATAGCTTTGTTTAGGTACTTGGCCTACCAATGCCACTGAGATTTGTGAATGGGCATTACCAAGGTAACTTGCCATTTTTATAGCAAATTACAAGCAATGATTATCATATATATATATATATATATATATATATATCTTAGTTTGCATTTGTGTCATTTCTAGAGATAAAGTTGGTGAATTTTTAAATCGCCTGCGTACAAGAATAGAGGAGACAAATATGAAGATCCATGGCACAGGTATGTCTCATTGAGGATGAATCTGTTGTCATTTTGACAGTTAATGTCAATTGACTTGTATTTCAGTTTGTTTGAGATTTTGTCGTTCTGATCAACTTCCAATGAGTGTGGCATACAAAATGGATGCAGTACTTTTGACGTTTACTTTTGTTAGGTAAGCAGGTAGTTAGTAACGACAAATTGGAATGAAAGTAAATTATGCAATTATTCAAAGAGTGATGTGTTTGACAGGTCAAAGCTCATAAGACAGAGCATACTGGACGAGTATCATACTTTGATAACAGAGCTATGCTGCAGTGTTAGTGCAAGACCAAACTGGACCAAGGTACGGAACACTGTAGCTGTTAGTGGCATAATTGTACGAGTGCCGTAAATTTAGACTATTCCATAAGTAACTATGGTGATACAAGAATAATACAATAATATAACTATTGGTTTGTGTGTACATGGGATACTAATGAATAGGTACGTAGGTATTACTTGGAACTATTTTCATTTTAAAGAAATTTAGTGGAACCTCTCATTCGGATTTCAAGATAATCAAATAAAATTTTATGTCGATTGTCGAATACTGTTTTTTGGTAGCTCATTAAGCAATCAAATCGAATGTACATATGTCTTACGACATGATAATTGAATTTTATGTTGGTTGTTTATTTACATCAGCCGCACAATGTCAAAGCAAACTACTTTTCAACCATCTATGAGAAAACTTCCCTCTACTTGAAGATACGCCACCAACTGGACCCATCAAAAACATTTCTAAATAATTACATAAGACAACGCTTCAACACTCAACAACGTGATAGTGACAATGGAACACAACCAAAGGTAGCTAAAAGACTATTTAAAAACACAAATGACTGATTTTGTATTTCTTTTGAACATATTCCATCTCATCGTAAACAGACCCAATCAATCTTTAGTTGTTGTTGTACATACAGGTATAAAATAGGGTAATTAAAACCAACAAATGAAAATAATTTTAAAGATAGAGATGATGGAGTCTTTTTTATAAAAATAAATATTTTAACATTAGATTCAATGGTGGTTAAAGTACTAGAACATCTTTGTTGTGCACCTTTTTACAATCCCAGAGTGGCAGCTTATAATTGGTCTAAAAATCCTAATCTTTTTTCTATGGTCGCAAATGGGGATCAGCCCCATTGATCCAGCAAGCCTTCTGTGATATCACAACTTGACAAGATGCATTGTCCACCTACCAAGGTCAGCCACAATACTAATATATTAGCATTTATCCATGTGTATATCCACACACGTTTCTAAATTGTCAAACAAGAGTCTGTGAAGATATAGGTCCATCAAGGTGGTCACTATGACGATTGGGCACAGACCTTCTATCCATGTCAACATAATACTCAGGTGGTTCTTCTTCATCAACATGTTGGCGTGGTTGAGGTCTCCATGATCGTGCTCTGTCATTAGATGATCCACCCAAAAGAGGCTGCCTTGCATCATCCTTTTGACGCAAGTCAACTGGCGCATCTCTTCTGTTTGGTGAATAGTATGACGGTGGAGGATTGGTCTCGCTATCATAACCAGAAGGAGGCCCTTCACTATCGTACGGGGGTGGCGCTTGCCAGAGATAATCTAATTTACGATCTAGTTCATCAGCAAGATCTTTCTTAGATCTCCCTTTATCTTTATCCACGCTAGCTGTAGAGCCGTGGGTTGCTCTTAAGAAACTGTTTTTGCGGCGATTTTTTGACCGACTTGATGAAGAGGCATATGGATCTGAATCAGAGTCACTTTCGCGTTCTGCCAGCATTGGCTCTGATCTTGCAACATTGCGATCTACAGGTTTTCTACCAGGACGGCGGTTAGTATCTTGCTGCGGCTGCCGTCCCCCAGCTGGTGGGCTGAATGAGCTTGTTCCCTGTGCGTCTTGCATAAGATCAGGCTCTGACTGAGTTAGTTTCCTCTTCTCTGACTGGTCTGGGCGACCAGGGCGACGACGTGGCCTCTCTAAGTTTTCATCTGATGCAGACATTGGATCATCTCTACGTCTGGGTAATAAGCTATCAGCAACAGAAACATTATCATCTCTGTTTTCTGCTCCTTTTACTTTTTGGTACTCAGCAGCCAATGCCTTTCTTGTCTTTTTGTCTAACGAGTTGCGCCACGAGCGATGGAATGGATCATGAGCATAATGACTAGCAATACCAGAGCCATTACCTCTCTGGCGTCTACGGCGCTCATCTTCTGTTTCATCGGCTGACTTATCCGCATCATTATCTGAAATATCTGAATGTTTAGAAACACTGCTAACCGAGGCATCGTCTTTTTTGATTTCATCATCCCTTCGAAAAACAAAACAACAGCATCATACCACCATCAAAAACATAATCAAATTCAACATTGAGATATTTGATGATTGTCTGACAATACCTTGGTGGATGGTTCATCCTTGCCTTTGCTCCCCCTGCAGTGGAACCATTACGAGATGACCCGTCATCTTTCGGTAACAGACGTTGTTCACTCTCTTGCCTTCTTACCAGTGCCATTTCAAAACTGCTGAATCCATAACCAGGTTGGCGTGCTGCTGGTCCACCGCTGACTAAAACCGGAAATGGAAAGATGTTATATTCGAAATATTACTCAATGATGATGTGTTTGTTTGTAAAAAGATATTCACCATATTTAGTTTTGCTGCGACCTTTTCGTCTAACGCAACAACAAACAATGAGAATGACAATGAGTAACAGTGCTATCATTGCAATCAACACTATAAACCAAACACGTTGGTAAAACTTCAACCCTCCAGTACGTTTGCCTGGAATAAGAAATAAAAACGAGTTGGTTAATCAACCAGCTTCAATAAAGGATGGGTTGTCTATAGATATGGTCATAAAACACAGCGATTATTAGTCTCACCTGTTTTGATCAGTACTGATGGTAAACTTGGAGAGGATCTACCAATTCTGTTGACTGCAGTGATTCTAAATATATATGTTGTTGTACTCTCTAAATTTTTGAGTGTGGTCCATGTGGTTGTGCCATTACGAGAAACACGAGATGCATCAATTGTCCAGCCATTGGACCAACCTTCCCCCTCTAAAGTTTCCAAGGCAACAGTAACATAGTCATATCAGAGGAGAAAATTTAGTACAATTGAATATAGAAACTGACAGACACAAACCTGATGGTCTATGGTCGATGACATAGGAGAGCAGTGGAACGTTTCCATCAAATCCATCCACCCATTGCAATGCAACCTCATCAGGGTCTGTTCCCTTAGCAATTGGGCGACCTGGTTGTGCTGGCAGTTCTGCAAAAGACAGGTTTTGGAAGTTCAATGTTACAGTGATTCTCCATATTTGAGATGAAGACAAGGTAATACTTACGTGGTGTACCACGTGTTTCAAAAGATGCCTTGGCTGCTTGACCCAATCCTTGTACTGTTCTTGCTGCCAGACTTAGTGTATACTGCTTCAAGGAATCTAATGGCTGTAGGCGTAGGGTTCTATCATGTCGACTGATGTCTATGGGGTCAAATTGTCTCCCTCCTGCCTCTCCGTATATCAACTGATAGCCAATGATCAAACCATTTGGTTCACATGGCGGTAACCATACAACATCTGCTAAATCAGAGTACGGTTTAGGCTTGAGGAGGCGGGGAATTCCAGGAACTGCAAAAAATAACACAAACAATTGGATCAAACTCTAGACATGTTCAGTGAAAAATAAAAGATACGAAATTGAATCTGTTACCATCTCCAGGTGTCTGTGCCGTGTAGCTCGGTGATGAGGGACCATCCCCAGCTCCATTGTAAAGCTTGATGCTAATACTATACTTCATGTACTTGCGAAGGCTGTGTAATTCATAAGAAGTAGCCTGTGGGCTTGCTACTACAACAGACAAAGGTGAGCCAATATCAGGACAAGCAGAAGTGAAAACATCACGTCTCTTTCTTCTTTTGCTGTTGTCCATTCTCAGTACACTGATCTACAATACACAACAAAAACAATAACAAAAACAGATGAGATGCATCCAGGACGTTGGTTGAGATTATGATGAAACTGAGTCAGGTACCTTGTAACCAATAGGGTAGCCATTTTTTGTCTCTTCGGGTGGATGGTCCCACATCACTTTGATTGTGCTTTTATCAATGACCTCAAGACGAACATTAGATGGAGGCATGGTAGGTAATGATTCACCAGTGCGACGAATGTACAGGGGTGTCCACGGTCCATCTCCAAGGTTATTGATTGCAACAAGAGCAATTTCATATGCAGTAAAGATCTCTAGGTTACCGATTAAATATGAACGCGATGTTGCTGGTATCTTGATGAACTGAAAAGCAGCTGTCGAGCCAAGACGTCTGAATTTGATTTGGAAACTACTTAAATCACCGTTTAGGTCCACAGGATTAGGTGCCTTTTGAATGAAAAAGCAGAAGAAATGTATTGTGGTAATAATTTGAAATAGACAAGTCATCAAATTGGCATGATTGCATTAATACCTGCCATTCAATCCTCAATGATTTTGGTGAAGGGGCATTTATACGGACATTTGTTGGAGCACCGCTTGGAGCTGAAGATTAAGTAACACACAGAGTTTAAAAAGAGAATCACCAGTGAGGGACATTTCCTTCTTTGCATTTTGATGATAAGCGTAACAAGCAATGTTTGACAAAAAATAAATCATCATACCTGCAGCATTTGTGGTGACTGTATTTGAATCAGATGACCAACTACTGTTACCAACATCATTTGCAGCATTCATGCGGAAGACATATGATCGTGATGGTGTCAGGTCTCTCATGTGGAAGTGATTGACATTTGGTGGAATCTCGTAGCTGACCGTTTTCCACCCACTTCTTTCCTCATTGTATTGAAGTGTATAGCTGCGAATGGGACTACCATTATCTTTTGTGGGAAGCCATTTGATGATGATGGAGCGTGCATCGACATCTGATAAGGGGATGGTAGGTAACACAGGACTATCTGGCAAGCCTACAAAAATCAAACAAAAATCTATATTTGAAATATGTGAGCTAGATTGATTGATACAGCTTAGCCATTTCTCTTTTTATTTGGCTGAATCAAAAATCAGTCTGACTATTTATCTAAAACCAAAATTGATTCTGATACATTTCTTTTAAATTTTTGTTTATCATTTTTCAATTATTAATTTTATTTGATTGTCCAGAATACAAACTGGTAAGAGCATATGTGCTAGCCTTGAAAATTCGCAGTAACTAGCTCACTACAATACCTCGTTTATCTGTTGTGTAAACGACTTCTTGGGCTGCTTCGCCATATCCACTTCTTGTTCTAGCCGTGACACGAAACAGGTAATAAGTGTATGCAGCAAGACCACCAACATCTGCAGAGAAGACTGTGGCCCCTGAGTTAACATTAGGAACACTTTGAAATGCATCATCTGTGCCGTTGACTTTATACTGAACACTGTACTCCTGAATGATCCCATTTGGTCTGATAGGAGGACGCCATGAGATCTTGACAACATCAAGCTTGACAATTGGAAAACGTACCATACTAGGCTGACCAGGAACTATGAAAATTAAAATAGTGAATGTTAGTTGTGAAACAATCTTCAGACAAAGTAAACTTCACTGGTACTTTAGCTTACCCCCTTCAAATGTGCGAACAGGAACTGGTGCTGATCTTGTACCATTCCCAATTTGTGTGAAACCAAGCATACGTACTTCATAATCACTGTAACCGTAGAGACCGGTTATGGTTGCCATGGAGGAGGTACTACCCATTACTTCGTGAGATAGTTCTGTGTCAGGTTCACCTTTGACATTGTAGATTATCTGATTACAGAAAATCCGTACATAATCAACCAATTAACAATAACTGGATGATCAATCAACTGTTCAAAATTTAGAAAAATTGGCCTCACAGTCAATGGAAAAACATACCCTGTATCCTAGCAAAACACCACTGATCAGGTCATTGTCAATTGGACCCCATGTGACTTCAACACGACTATCATCCATTGCACGAGCACCGATCCTTGTTGGTGGACCAGCAGGAACTAGAGATCAGGTTAGTGAGATGAATTGATAATGGCTATTAATTTGATGAAAACAAAACATCAACTGTTTCACTTACCATCTTCTGATGTGCGCGCCAACAGAGGTGTGCCAATCGGACTGTAACCAATGTCATTATAAATACTAATTGTGATGTTGTACAACGTCCATTTTAACAGACCACGGACAAGAAATGAGTCAGCAACACTGTCAGGATGACGTATTTTTGTGACTGTACTCAATGTAGTGTTGATGGGAACCAGTTGAATAAAATAGCGTATAAATTCGCTATTCCATGTTTCCTTTGCTGGTGGCTGAGAAAGTATTTAAGGATATCAATAACGGTACACATTTGGCAGAATAATGACTGCACATTCAATGAGCCTTACCGTCCATTTGAGAGCAAATGATTGGCGATGGGGCGTAGTTGCCACAATGTTTGTTGGTGGGTGTGATGGGGCTGAAGACAACAACAACAAAAATTAAAACCAAGTTATAAATTCACGGATAGTTATACAATAGACTGGCTCCGCTAGGCCCTATTTATTCCATAATAGGGCCTAGTAAAATTTAGCACATTAAAGTGTGGCGATAAAATCATACAAATGTTTTTACAATACAACCAGTCCTGAGATTCAGGGCTAAACAATCCAAACTTGAACATGTAAATCAAATTAGTACTATCTCATCAATATTTTGCAAGAAAATTGGCAAATTCATAAGTTTTTTGCGACAGGTCTTTCACGTACAAATTCAACAGAACAGTCATTTCATTCCGCCTCTTGTTAACCAAAATTTGAGCTCATTGAACAAAATAGCACAAAATATCCAATTTGGATAGTAATAGTCAGGGCCGTTTTATGATATTTTGGGCTACAGGCACTTTAGTTTTAAGGGCCTAGTATTTCAAGAAATTCCTTTTTCTCCCATTTGAAATGGATTTATAATTATAATTTGCATGGAAATGAAAAAATCAAGTAAGCATTTCATATTCCCGACAAAAAAAATCACACAAACATAAAGGATTGATTTTAACAACCTTGATTCTTAAAGTAGTACGGTTGATAGACTTGAAGCTTTTTTAATGCATGTCGCCGAATGCCACAAAATTTTTATGAGATCCGTTACTCCTCTTTATGAAAATCACTTGAATGGATAGATGATCTAATAATTGACGGACACAGGCTAAATCTAAATTGTTTTGGAAATTTTTTACGTGTTGACTATTTTTTGTTCTTGTTGAGAAAGGGCCTATCTGAGCTTTGGCTGTAGGCACGTGCCTACTGTGCCTCTGCCTTGAAATGGCCCTGGCAATAGTAATCAATAGGGCATTGGAATTAGTGCAATATTTCATTTTTATCCCTCTTTTACAATGTTTTTCTTTCCTGTGAATGATTTTCTTCGATCAAAACAAACAAGCGTGATTGTTCATACGCCATCACCTTCGATCAATCAGAGCACTAGAAAATGAAATACTAGTCTGTGATTGGTGATACACAAAAAGTTGTGTATGAGCGCCAAATTTTTTGCTGAGAAATTTTACTTGTCCCTGATAGTGAATGCCGCGAACACAGGGACAAGTGGAACTGGTCTAGTTATACGACACATGCTGGTCCCAATGCTTTGCATTACCTTCCTCTGATGTCCTGATATCATCAGATACTGCACTCGTAGGACTAGCTCCAACTGAATTATAAGCCGTCACACGAAAGCGGTAAACACTGTTTGGTCTGAGGTATGGTATTTTGGCTGGTAGATCTAAAATCCTTGTGAGATTCAAAGCCACATTCCATATGGGGTTCTGCTCAACATTATAGCTGGATTGGTTGTTGTATTCGATGAGGTAATACAAGATGACAGCACGTCCACTGTCACCTGGTGTAAAGGCAAGACGGATGAATGTTGAGTTGATTTCAAAGGCTTTGAGGTTTGTCGGCACACCTGGTAGAACTGAAATGCAAATGATATGGAGTTAAGTAATGTGCCAATATATGAATCTGATTTAGTTGTCCTGAATAAAGCATACTTGGTGCGTCTGTGGTTATGACAGTACGAGAAACCCGATTGCCACTGCCTGCTCTTGTATAGGCTTGGACATCCACTTCATAAAGTGTCTTTGGGGCCAACCCACGAACAACAGCCCCTTTTGAAGCTGCTCCTTCTTCTATGATTTTGTACTTGACTTCACCAGACTTGCGATGACTGTCAGACAAAATGATAGATGATGAGAATTTTGCAATTGAAAATAGGGGAATTAATATTGATGACACAATTTGTACTCAGACTCACCGCACAGTGTAGCCTTGTAATTCGCCAGCAATTTGCAATGGTGGTTTCCAACTTATGGTAAAGGCATCAGCATAAACACCTGATATTGTGACATCAGCAGGCTCATCTGGTTCTGTTATGTTAAACCAAATGTCAATTATTGATCTCCAACAATGCAGTCAGCCATTGAGCATATTAACTGATACTTACTGCCTTCCAGTGTCTTGAATTGTACAATGTCACTTTTAGGACTTTCACCAGATGATGTCTTTACAGAGACAGACAATGCGTATTGGGTGAATGGGTTTAAATTGGGAAATATGAATACTTGGGTGGTGAATGATGATGGGTCGTATAAGGCCTCATGGGAAATGAGATCTGGGGGTCGGGAGGGTTCCCATGCGTATCCCTGGTGATAAAAATAATTGACATGGTGAGTGAGTTATATGTAGAAACAATAAACAATGCATTAATGATTAATGGTGGTGACAATCCAGCTTACCATAATGGTTCTCAGTTGACCATTCCAAAGCTGTTGTGAGGGCGAGGTAAATGTCACTTTGACAGCAGTGTCATTAACCACTGACACACTGACATTGGTAGGTGGTGCACTAGGGGCTACAAAGTTAACATTGTTAAATCAGATGGGATTGTATATAGACAGGAGCAACGTACTGTACCAAACAAGCTTATCAATGATTAGACTCACTTCCTTCTTTAGTTTCAATGGTAAATATTTTACTTTCCGGTCCTTTACCAGCCTTATTGAATGCAGATAATTTGACTTCATATTTGGTATACATAGGTAGACCACGAATTGTATAAGACCTTGCATTTGGATCGCTGACAGTGATCAAACTGAAGCCGCTGCTTTCGAATCCTTCCAAGCGATAAGACACTTGGTAACCAAGAAGGACACCATTGTGATCAAGTGGGAGAGGGGGCTGAAAAGCAAAGACAAAACAAAATGGTACAGTATTTGCTCAAAGCAGCATTGCACAGTGAACTTGTGGTTCCTATTCCTCCATCCCAGCACAATACCTTCCATGTGATGAGTATCGAGTCTGTGCCACTTGCTGTCACAACAATGTCTTTTGGAGCAGCAGAAGGGGCTTGAAAACAAGCAAAAAATCACATATAATCTAAATCTGTAATGAGATAACATGAGTTCAATCTTATCACAACATACCTAGTGAAGTGGTTTCAGCAAATGGTGTTTCAACACTAAAGCGACCACGTCCAATGATGTTTCTAGCAGCAACTTTAAATTTGTATTTTGAACCTGGTCGTAGTCCATCAACAACTACTTCTGGTGGGCTTTCTTCCTTGGTTACCATCAACAAAAACCATTGGCTGTCATCAGAGGCGTTCTTCATATGTACCTCATAACCAATGATAGGACTACCCCCATCGTAACCAGGAGCAAACCATGACAGACTCAATGATCTAGCCTGTACTTCCTTGAATACAGGCGTAGATGGGGCGAGGGGTGGTTCTGTAATTGACAATATAAAGTTTATATACAGTAATGCTGCTACTGAAAACAAAAAAGATCATAAAACGAAGTGTGTCATTACAGTCAATGTCATGGATGACTTCCTGTGTGTGACAGTGACTTTATCGACATTAAATCAATGATCTTTAGTAAATTCCTCAACCTTGAGATCACCACTTGTTAGGGATGCTATTCGACGCCAAAAACACTATTCGAATATTCGATTTCAAAATTTTTTACTATTTTCTGAGAACAATAGCATATTGTTCAAAAATGGGCGTCGAAGTAGGCGTAACGGCGCGTGTTTATTCGAGAATCAAATCAAGGTGTCAATTTAC
>JANVCG010074668.1:0-16926 GCA_025505365.1 Haliclystus inabai
AAAGGCATAATGCAACTTACATAGATGCAGCTGTCTTGGCAAACCGTTCACATTCAAATCGTGAAAGACTATTTGATATGACAAGTCTTTCTAATCCTCTGAGCAAAGTGTTTGCAATGATGCTAGGGATTTCACAGACTGACATAGTAAGCAACGATATACTGATCTATTAATAAAAGAATCAATATAATACTAAAAATGTATATTATTATAATGTTGATGGATGTTTATCACTGCGTAACTCAAATCATATATGCAACTCAAAAACCCTTTACGCTGTGATAGCTGCTTTATGTATTGTTGCAGAATTTCCTTTCTGCTGGTGTGTAATCCAAATAAATTGACTGTCACTGAGCAGGCAATCAATTGTTTTCGATATATCACACAATTCTATAGAGTTTCAAATAGTAAAGCATCGCAATACAAATTGTAGCATAGGGCTTTAAAATCTTGGTATTGTACAATCAATGTGGGGAGTGGCCAAGTAATCATTGAGCCCCTACAGTCTCCAGTCACATACAAGATAACAGTCATTAGGCCATCCATGACTCATCTTAAATCAAGTACTATATTTTGTTTCCTATTACCTCAATGACTTTTGCAACAAATGATATATCTTGTATTTCTGGTGGCGTGACTTCAATTACGTAAAATGCTGTAGTCCATACATGTAACGCTAGTTTTTGACTCAATACAGTGATATTGCTACAATAGAGACACAAGCATGTACATGAAAACACACAGCATACGATTGTATTGGGTAAAATTATTAGAGTAACCTTAAAAATGATAGATGGATCGGCTGCATAGCGTGAAGTGTGTGAAGGTCACCACATAGAGACGCCTGTCTAAAATGATTACTTGTCAGAAGTGAAAATTTTCATTGAGGTTAACCTGCCAATAAAGGTCACCTGTCTATAGTGGCCAACATTCCCTAATCGTATAGCTTCCTTTTACACATAGTTTCCACTGTACCAAGAGTTGGCAACATGTACGGCTGATAGCAGCACAACATACTGCTATCAACCTTTACTGAATAAAACAGAAGCTTTTTGTGTGTATGCTTACTCTGAAGGATTTGTAATTTGTCTTCCAACATAATCGTTCAAAATTGGTAGCAGTACAGCATTCGTTGAAGCCAAAAGTGATTCGAGAATGTAAAGTGCACCAGTCAATGCCGAGATCTATTGAAAATACAATGACGTGGAAGTTACAAACAAAAATAATAACTCTAAGTCAGGATCATTAAATACACAGATAATTGATTGATTGCTTTTCCATTGCTTGACATGAGTTAGTACAACAAACCTTTGGTTCTATGCGTGACTAAGACTGAAGTTAATGGAACATGATGACATATACTTGTGCTGACTGCAGTTGATATGAGCGAGAAAAAAAAACTGGGGATTGTGTCTATGTTATCTCGTGGATACAATTTGTGGGATACGGAACAAAATACAGTGGAAGTAACTATGAATGTACTACCCAATAAAAAAGTGTCCATAAAAATTATTGTTGGAAAGAGTGAAGTTTAGATACAAGTATGCTGCTGTGTGTTAAGGAATGAAATAGTTGTTATTGTTTTCCTCATGGTAAAAGAGGATGCAGCAAGTCTTATTTAAATTTCCATGACTGCAACTATGTTCAGACCACTCTATCGCTTCCAAGCTAAGGGTAGACACAGCCATGCAACATTGTAACATATATCTTTCATCAAGTAGCTCTCTTGGCAATATCACTTGATGATTTTCAATTAGAAGTCAATACCAATCATAAAAATTGATCAAGTAGAGTTGATTTACGAGAGGGATTCAATCATTTCACGAATGATATTTGAAAACTGGTTACTTTACCTGTAAGGGTATATGTGGTGATTTCAAAGAAATTTCAATCATTTTGCAAATTCTCTCGGCAACGCTTCCCTCCTTGAAAAACAAATTAATTGAATAAAGTTAACAGATCCATGCATAATCACTACACTTACTGCAAACCTATGGATTAATTATAATTCAAAGTGGTTTTCATTTCGATTGCTAACACCTAACACAGATGAACGCCCCACTCAGGAGTTTCCAGAACACATACCGTTTTCAGAACACCCAGTGCTTTGCAAATGGTAGGAATGACATATACAGCCATGACGTCATCTTCAATAGGATGGTTCATTTGAAATTCTAATAGAACACTTAATATCCATTCAAAATGTGTCATTTCAAGAACAAGATCAGATAAAAGGCACACCTGTTAAGGATACAAAAATATAAAATGTATGTACAGATTACTTACTATACAGGGCAGTTTGGTGACTAGAGTGAAAGCCTGAAAATAATGACTGTCAAAATGTTCATTTAACACGAGGAAGCGTAAAAATAAACCGAATCCATCTTTAATAACAAATGGAAAGCAGCAATTCCAATTACATAATTCCAGTTTTGCATAAACAAAGAGTGAAAAAACTCTAGCAAACTTCTAAACATAATCTGGACGGACAGTCACATATACACAGACTTTCACATTTATAGATCAAGATATTATGTAAGCCCAGTTCACCTAAAAAGAAAATATTTTCCTGAGTTTGCAAAATGATAAAGTCAAAAAACAACAAAGCACACGCACACACACTACCATGATAGACTCTGGGACTCTGCAATAGACTACATATGTTGCTCTAGGTGGTTAAATCTAGCATTCAAATGACATGAAACTATGAAAGTCAATTCTAAAAAACAAGGCCAAGTTGACAATCCAAGAGTGCATAGCAGCACAATGAGTTGATCATACCGATAATTGGCAACACCGATTAATTTCATCGATTAATTTCAGAACAATTGCCGCACTCCTAGTTGATACGCTGTATGACCATGCCTTATACAGGAATTTATCGTTAAGCTTGTTTCCAATAGAATGGGTTCACATAAATTAAAGCAGTAGCCTTTCACGACCGGGTGCCCTTCCTGACGCTGGCCAAAAGCACTCCGACCAGGGATTGTACCCAAGACTCTGCAGATCTGGATCCAACACCTAACCATTACACCACGGCAGTTATTATCATCTTTATAACGAAACAGCTGATAATATATGCCTTGTCTTGAACGATGCAACAGCAGTACTTAAATCAATAATAATACTGAATCTAATAATACAGTACTTACAGATTTCACTGCTTCCATTTTCAGCATCAATGGTGATTTTGGCACAACAAATACAGATAACCATTGCTCAAATAACTCCAAAAGAAATTGAAGACAAGAGCGAATATCAAATCCAACTACTTTGGCTCGGTTCTGCGTTTCTTTCACTTGAATTACAAGTGAATCACTATCATCACTGTCTGTATCTTCTGTTACATCAGAGGAAACCAGTCTTGTTCTTATTGCAGTTGAAGAGATCTATTAGAGGACAAAAATATACAAACTACAATGTAGCAATTAGGATGTCGGGCCTTGATTCACATCGTCTCGGATCCAATCTTTGATTAGGGTACTAGAGATTGTTAACTACACAGCATTCGATTAACCCAGGCTCTATATCTAGCATAAGTATATCAGATAGGCAGCATAACAG
Source organism: Haliclystus inabai (assembly GCA_025505365.1). Classification (NCBI taxonomy): domain Eukaryota; kingdom Metazoa; phylum Cnidaria; class Staurozoa; order Stauromedusae; family Haliclystidae; genus Haliclystus; species Haliclystus inabai. The sequence goes on from JANVCG010074668.1 coordinate 3,565, forward strand.
CATGTCGGGCCTTGATTCACATCGTCTCGGATCCAATCTTTGATTAGGGTACTATACATTGTCACCTATACAGCATTCGATTAACCGAGGCTCTAAATCTGGCATAAGTAGATCAGATAGACTGCATAACAGCTTTTTGTACTATATCAATCTAGCTTTATGGCCAGTATCAATATCAAGACACGCGACATAAGTTACTACATAAAGAGCATGTTGCATTTTGTTGCGCAGTTGAACTCAATGTCGAGTTACAATACTCTAACGTGTATAGCTGCTCAATGTCAATGATCAATGATTATGCATTTCCTTTTCATTGAAAATTTATTTCAGTTTCTAAATATCTTCACTAAGAAAATAAGATGTATTCAACATCCATCTTCTAAGCTATGTTCCATATATTTCATGTCTCACCTGCCCAATACCATAGGATGGCCACTGATGCCAGGATTCCAAGTTGGAGCAGAATAGTCCCTCTTCTATTAGACAACCCTGGTATATTTGTTGCTTGCGGAATTTCGGTGACAATAAAGTAGGCATGAGTGGAACAAGAAGATCAGCAGAGGCAAGTTGAATTTTCTGCTGAAGTGATGGATAGTTCATTAGTCGAAATTTCTGTTCTAAAGCCTTTCGAATTGATGCCAGCTTCTTACCAGCTCTACAAAGAGAATAATGTATTAATACAATTTCCCTCTTGTATAATTTGTAAGTATATAACAGCGATGGTTTCTCAGTGATAATGACTCATACTTTCTCACTATCTTCTGAAAGAGTGGAGTTTCATTCTATCAGAAATGATCTCATTTACGCTTTTCTATATTGGACAAAAAATTTCTTCACATTTTCCCAATAAACTGAATTGCTGCTTGATTGTTCCATATTTGATCACAGTAATGAATACACATGAGAGGTAGAGCTATATCAAATCTGAGCAGCCCTCATTTGGATTCAAATCATCCATTCTCCATGTTAAAAAAGGAATAATATGCCCTTTGTATCAATCTCAGTTGACAATGAATGGGATGAAAAGTTCTATCACATTATACTACTGATCGTCATATGGATTGAGCTACATTTAATATATAATTGAAGTGAAACTAAGTATGAAGGTCACGCTATAAAGAAGCAATATATCTATAATGGTCAGTTTATATTGTTGCAAATGGTATGTTCAATTAAATCCAATCTTGGTATAGGGGGTCATCTCTCCATAAAAGTTAACATTCTTTATTTCATCGCTGGCCATAATGCACACATTTAACTAATTGAGGAAATTTAGTGACAGAGAATTGGGTAGTATTTATTACCTAGTCATCATGAAAGTGTAATCACGTCGACGATGAAGTGATGAGTAAAGACTGACAATTGGATTTCCCGCACATGGTGATAACGTTGTATCAAGTAGAAGAGAAGAAATTGATTTGACAGCAAGACAAGTTGATTGAACAGATTCTATTTCTTCCTGTAAATAAGACAAAGCCATTATATTTAAATTGTACAAAATCAGAAACAATTGAATATATATTGAATGGAGTCGGTATATCATTGATGACCACTGACAACAGATTTGATAATATTTGGGAACATCTTGGATTTGATAAGGCTCCTGAAACAATGACACTTATCCAGAACTTCTCAAGCACGCCTCATTATGATTGTGCACACTGATGTTTGGATAAAATAAAGGTTGAATTAACAGTAGTAGACCATGGTGCTCCTGATTTCACAGAGCATTGGCTGTTCTATCTGATCCAATTCTAAACCAACTTTTCATAGCAATTGAGTACATACAAAAGTGTATACCCAAAACCTGCTATATTGTAGGTTTTTCACAGCAAATTTCATTCAAGTTGAGGCAGAAACTTGATTTTAACGGATTTAATTAGGAGGCTCGAGAAATTAACGAGTCAAACTTTTGCATCTTGCATTTTCTGGATCAAGCTATTGAATCAGTTCTAACTCAAAAAGCTTATGATTAAAGATTAGGGATTTGAATGTATCTCCTTTTTGAGTGGACAGTATTACCTCGAACGAAATTTCATCACTAATTGGTGGAGAGCTTATTACACCAAGTAAAGCAGCCCATGTTTCTTCAAACTGAGTACGAGATATCCATCCTGAATTAATAAAATATAAGATTTTATAATTGAAGAGAATTCAAGGACATAAATTAAGGATGAATTTCTTTCTATGCATCCCGTGCCATATTTAGCCCACGGTTTGAGTTTTTCAACTTTCAAAGTGCCTAAGGTGAAGAAAGATGGTTTGAATAATCAACATTGTAATATTGCCAAAATAAAGCAATTGAATAAAGTAATTGTGGATTGAATGATCGGCATAAGTTGCTACAGAGAAGCTTGATATGTTTTATGCTCTGATACAAATCTTTAAATGATGTTTATTTTAATTGTGAACATATCTAAAATTTGAAGTGAGCCTCTTCTTGGAACATTGTGATACTACTATCTTTTTAACAGGCTATACAGTATACAATATAACAAATCTATCACAATTTAGGCTTTTTGGGCATGCATCCTTATAAAATTTCAAAGACAATACAATCCAAGCCTTCTGGCAGCATTTGGAATAGCCAGACATTTTATATTCAACGGTTTTGCATCATCTTAGTGAGTGGAGGCAGCCCTTGATTGAAACCCTGAGTGTATCACTCAGATAGTCCGATGATGATTTCTACCGGTAGTTTTTGTCAAGGTGTGAGATAAATGCTATCCTTAAAAATGCAAACTTATTCAGACCCTTACCTAGGGAATTGATTCTTGTTACAAATTCCTGTAAAACCTCTTTTTCTTTTAATATATCAACAGGTAAAGGAGGTAGTTCTGATTGAAAGAGGCCTTCAGGAGATGGTTGCCATCCTAATTTCCAAACCAGTGGTGCTACACGTGCATAGCTGTTAAACCATCGAATACGTGCCAATCCAACAATGATGGTCCGGTAAGAGCGTACCAAATATGACGGTACAAGCACACAATAAGAAGAGTTAGATAATTCTGATCGCAAACAGTGTACCAGTTCAGAAATATAGTGACATGCAATATTGAAATCTTTGAACTCTAAAAATAAAAATATTTGTGAATTTCATTTTGATCAAGGTTTACCTCACATTCATAGAAACAGCTGATTGTCTACCCCACAGTTAGAAATCAGTAGATTTGGCCATTGAAATTTGCAAATGAAAATGAGCAAATTGGAAAAATAATTCAATAAAATACTAGAAGAAATAAGAATCCAAAAAACAAGGAAGTGAGCTACAGACATGAGCATTACTGTCCCCTTGCATCTAACCGAAAAATGTATTGTGTAAAATTTTGTATTCTTTCTCACAGTTTTTCCGAATACAGTAGAAAGCTGTTGTAGTATTTCTATTGCAGTTCAACTGTCAATGGCATTAGCATATTTCAACAATTGTTTATTGTCTTCTAATGAGTAGTGCTGAAAACAGTTGATGTAAATTGGTAGATAATAAGAGGACTGCAGCTGGCCGTGAGAGGTAACTAAGTCCTTACTTATAATACTATTCTATTGTTTTTATCAAACTCATTAGTCATAGGTACAGACGCTTGTAGAGAGTGTCACAGGACAGAAGTGGTTACTATGACAAGCTGAATCGCATGTACAAAATTCAGTGCAATTTATCATACCTTCTGACTGCTGGATGGCACAAGCTTGATAACAGTCAGCAACACATGGTGCTAGAGGCTGACCATTGTATTTTTTAACTGAAAAACAAATTGATTGTATCAAAAAGACTGATAGATTTCTGGAAAGACTACCGCATCTGAATTATACTACTACTCACGGAAGTGATACTATAATTTGAATCATAGCTGATGAAATGCATTCAGCTTCTGACAAAATTAAAACATTATGTTTTGAATAGGGCTCACATAAAGGTAGTTTGTAAGTAAGATTGGTAACTTTGATGTTTGTACTCTTTTGATGTACCAGGGAAAGGTACTGTGCAAAGATAAAAGGAAGTCACTAAAAAGTGTCATGTACAGTGTTAACTTCCATAGCTTTGTAATAGCGACATTATTTAGAATTAGCATTATGTAAACATTTAGAAGTTGAACGTGAATTGATTTTTACTTTCAATTGACAACTAAAAACAATTTCAGAATATAAAGGCAGTATATATTTTACTACAGACAAACATTGATCAAAGTGTATTTTCGTATGAGGAATTCCAATTTAGCAGAAAGAGAATCAAAAGATTTGTTGGTATTATCTAAAATATCTGTAGCCAATCAAGTCTTCCACATTATGGAGAATGTACAATATCTTAGGTAGCTTGAACTAGTAATGGAACTTACATGACAATGATAGCAGATTGTAGATACCAGAAATGCATTTTGACAACATTAATGCCAACTTTGATGAATTAAGAACGAATTGCGCTTCAGGACAGTGCAATACCTGTAGCATAGTTATAAAAATGATAAAGATATACAGTTCTTTTTCAATCACTAATTTTACAAATATAAAAATTTGAATACTCACAATAGCAAAACATTCCATAACATCCTTCAATTCCGACCACTCAGATAATCCTTGCTTATAGACGTTGCAACAATACAGTACAGAAAATAAAGTCAACTTGATCACATCATCAAAATCCACTAATTTCTTCCAACAATGACGCCTGAATACACTAGGTAATAATATTGTCTTTATACAACGTAAAATTGGAGTGAGATTCATTAAATCACTTGGCTCAAATGAACACAAATCTAAATCATAGTCAATACAATCAGATTTGCTGCTTTCTCTTCCATTTGAAAAAGAGATTGTTTTCAATGGACATTTCGATTCGATTGATTTCAATTTATCTGATATAACGTCCATTAAAACTTCCATTGAAACGTCGATGAATCTGATTAGAGTTTTAGATTGAGTCTCTGGTGATGAAACTTCATAAGAATGTTGTAGCTCCTAAAAGATAGAAAGTATCCGCGAAGAAAACAATGTATTGTCCGCATAGAAAATTCAACAAATAGTTGATTGAGGGGTGGGTTAATTGCACAGCATACAGCCTAAGCCTTAGATCTATGTGTATCTGTATAACTAATATTTATTTTCAACTTTTACAAAGCGTTATTTTATTCTTGAAAACGGTTTAAACAATGCAGGATTAAAGTTGACAAATTTTGCATAAAAATATAATTAATGATTGTTCGATCTCATTGGCAGCATTTACCAGTCAATCAAATAGCAGATAAAAAACTTTAAAATCAAAGTTCTGCATATATCTCATTAAATAACATATATTTCAATATCAAATGTAGCTCACTGTAATTAACCTCAACTGTAATACTTGTAGAATTTGGAAATAAGTTCTTATCAGGAATTTTGGCATAGTTCAGATGTTACCTCATTTAAAACACTTCTTCGTTGTGTGGCACCAGACACAGCATCACGCAAGCACAGTTCCAATGCATCAATTGAAAAATTCTAACAACAGAAACCAAATTGGCATGAAGTAGGATATCAGTACTGAGATCCCAGCTCACTCGGCACACAAACTCTGATACGAAAACTATCAAGGTTGCCAATTTCTGCTGAAGGAGTTTGTTCTATATATACCTGATTTTATGATTCTCTGTTCAAATCTTATCATGAAATGCATGGAAACAGCTACAGTTGAGGCTCAAACGGGGTCACTCTACGGTTGAATAGCTATTCCGTTAAAGCATTTTTTACTAAATCAATAGCCGCCAGTATGCCGCAAAAACTGTATAACTATACAGCTGAAATGAACAGCAGTGTACTGCTACAATCCACATTCAGGGGCTCTTGTGGGTAAATCAAATATTTTTTCATTTTTTTTCCAGAAATTTGCAAATCTTATTTGTTGCATGATTTACAACTGTTTCTACAGTTCAATCATTTGTTAACACCACCTTAAAATGAGAAATTTCATGTATTTGTCAATTGATCCTCTAGAAACAGGCACTTTCAGGTGAATGAAAATAGCGATCGCAAGACAATAATTATGTCATAAGTAAAATAGAGTGACAAAGATGCAAGTTGTGACCCTCACTATAGTCAACTTCTAAACACTTATCTAAGTAAACTAGGATAGGAGTGATTGGAATCGGATTTGATAAATAAGCGACACCATTTGTTGTTACCTCTCTTTGGCTTATGATTTCTTTGGTGTCAAATGGTTCTAATGGATTAAGTAAATCTGTGATGAAGGACACATCTTTTGGCAAACCACGACTCAGAGATGAATGCAGAATATCTTTCACAATAGTTTTGTATGACTCCTAAAGTAAGAATGATCAATAAATTAAACAAAAGTGTTTGTAACAGTTGGAATTTGGTCCCTAGATTCTGATTGGCTAAGAGTCAGGTTGCCATGTCCCTGAATTCAACTTTAAATTTAGAATTTTCGAAAAGATTTGAAACGTAAACAAAAGTTCCTTGAAGAAATAAATTGAGTTGAAAACGTTATCATGTAATCATGTATAGCCCTCATTTACACAAGTAAACTTCTACTAAAGATGTTTATGTAATAAAGACGAAGGCATGTGATTGAATTTGTTATTCAAAATACAAACATGATTGGCGAACAAAATATCATCCAGATTGCCAGATTGATGTTTTCCTCCATCTATGGTTTTGGAAGTATTGTTTTGATAATAGTTTGACAATAGCTTATAAATGAAGAATTGAACGAGTTTCTAGTTTCACATCAAATTGAGTTGTTTTGAAATAAAGAGCGAACTAGAAATAGTCTTATTCAATTTGCAGAATTCATGAATAACCTCTGCCTAATTAGAATTCAAAATTATTGTAAGTTTGATACTACAGTTCCAACTTGTGTTACAAATCAAATGTCACACACATTTCCGTGCAACATGGGCTCATGTCACCATGAGAGGCACGCAAGGAGGATACGAGAAACACATACAAATCACAAGCTGATAGCACAGCAAGGTCTGTAAAATTTTGTTAATGTCAGAGTTTCTTAGCCTGTCAACCAAGTTCAAAATTGCTGAAAAAAATAGTACTCCCTTTAAACTAGATAATCAATCACATCATGATCTTTGTCGACAGAGTGATTGGCATTTAATTGCATATAGAAAATATTAATTTAAAAATAGAAAGGTGAATTGGACTATTTAGTGTTGTTTTCCCGCCTTTATTCCCCAAACATTAATTATGTTTGAACAGTAAGTTGAAAATATGTATTATTCCCAAAATAATGTAGAAAAAGTAGAAAAATTCTACATACTTTGCTAATGATGTATTCATTGACACACATATTACTGCATTCCAAAGGGTGTGAGACATGTGATGAGAGCTGACTGTGACTAGAGCCATCTGTACCATTGATAATAGTATTGATGGCATCTGATAATGATGGATATCTAAACAGAATAACAAGGGTGAATTTTTGCTTAAAAAGATTCACATGTATAGATATATCAGTCAACTAATTTGCTGGTGCTCAATGTATTTGGGATATGTCTTGGTCACAGCTGAGTTGTATTCTAACATAGGCCCCTACCGGTACTTTGGTAGTTTGAAAACACTCTGGCGTAACATTGATACTTTTTAAGTGGCGGTTTTAGATATACGAAAATTTGAAGTTAAGAAAACTTTGGCAAATATTGTTTTGCTATTTCAAGAGAAGCTGATAATTTGACAAAGAAATGTTACAATTCCAAAATTTTGCAACAACAACATTCTAAAAGTAAACGAGAGAGAAAGTAGCAAAAATAAACAAACTTACCTTGATTTGTGAATCGGAACAGTTGTGAATTTTGTAAGCAAAGACATGATACTGGGTGAATTGTTTACCTTTAACAAAGCAACAACAATTACAATCTCCAAAACGTTTTCCATTGAATAATATGTTTAACAGCTAGGAGTTGATTACAAGTTTATTTTCAATTTTTGAGGTTAGGGGCAACCAACACTGCAACTATGAATATCCGTAGATTGCTGTCTGTTGAATAGCTTTGAGCTGTCTTGAATAAGTAGAAGAAATTTATTTTTCCTTGTCCACGCTGCTAGACAAAGTTGGAATATCAGTAGTAAGGAACGCACAAATTGGAACAAAGTGTGAAAATGATACCGTTCACTGTGAATTTAGTCAACATTGTATTTTTTAATTAGAACTTCAGTCAAAAAGGAGTCTTAAGCAGGCAGAGTAAGGGATTATGAAACACAATAAACAAAAATAGCACTGACGTTATTTTCTAAAATATGTGTGGGATATAAAGTTGGTAGACATTTTCATTTGGAAAAAATGGAGTTGAGAGTACAAGGGCATCCCTAAGCTGCATTACTTCATGTTACAGATGAACTGCTAAAATCTTAATATTACCTCTGGCATGATCATCTTCATATGTCGTAAGATGATAACTTCTAAACTCCTTCCAAGACTAAGATACTTTAATTGCGGTAAATATTGTAGACCAAACTGAAGTACAGCCATTGATTGCTTATCAGATAGATTTCCAAGAACTGAAAATATCTGCTTTAGTTGTATTGTCTGTCGTGAATGAATAGAAAAACAATTCTATTTTGGACATTTCAAAAGTGACCATTATAGACAGGTGGCCGCTTTATAGAGGTGACCGTTATAACAGGTTTGACTGTAGTTCTGATAGAATGGTTCTGATTAATTGTTTCTCATAGCTTGGCTAGATAAAGCACCTTTTGAAAGAGAAATCCAACAGATCATTCAAAGTAGCCAAAAGGTGAACATACTTCTCAAACTGGCATGTAGAGACTTGACTTTTAAGATGTTTTTTTACATTGCAGCCAGTTGAATAATAAAGATAAAACTTAAGGGCATAAAATTCTGATTATTTAATCTCTAAAGTACATAGAGATACCACTCACCTTTATTAATCCAGCTTTCTGATTAGTTTATAGCAAGAATATAGCATTAAGAATTTGGTAAGAGAGAAATCATCGCAAAGCATTCAACAGTAATAAAATTGAGTTTAGAGGATAGATTTTGTCAAATTGGAAGATACAAAAAATGTTGGCAATTTTAGCACAGAAAATATCTTAAAAGTGTGCGTATCTTAGATAAAAATAAGCTTATGCAAAAACATTACAGAATGTTTGGGCATTTAATTTGGTTAAATTTGATGCTAAAGTACTCATGTTTCATCGCATCCAAAATTTTTACATTTCCAGTATTTACAGGTTTATTGAATGTAGGGCTGGGAAATGAATGATGGAAATTGAAATGAATATCAGCCGTGAAGTAATGCCAGTAAACATGACACAAAAACAGCATTGTAAACCTTGGATCAGTCAAAACAAATTATAATGCTGTGAGTTTTGTATCTTGACAAGTAGATTATTATCAACCAAATAAATAGTACTACTTACCTTCAAGTGGGTTTTCTTGTCTAACAAAAGCTGAGATACGAACTGAACAAACACAGCACTCATAGTATCGTCATTTGAAATACGACTAAAAACCAAAATGTTAAAAAAAGTTTAAATCCCACAAGCTTCAACTAGGGTTTGGCAGTGCTATATCGAGTTTTTCACTTGGTACCATAATTGTTATCATTTCTATTGTAATAAAAACCAGTACCAAATGTCATACAATACACTTATGATTTATTCTGAACAGAATAATGAACATGTTATAGATAATTCAGTCATTTGACATACCATGTGTGAAAAGTGACACTATTACATTTGTGCTTGACAATCAATTCCCATAATGTAGTAGAATTATTCGAAAGTGTCAGTAGCGGAGAGAGATGAAAATACCTTTGCTATGCTAGCATCGATGGTCTCTTGCATTAGTAATTTGCTAAAGCTTATAGCCTTATAGATTTAATTCCATCATAATTTCACCAATCATAGCTCTGATGGTAATTATGTAATTCATAAAAGGGATAATTTTCATATTTGAGAAATTATATACAAAAGAAACTCAGTATTACATACTAACAATAAGATAAGAGCGATTTTATGATCGACAATTTTACAAAGTAACATGACTGATTACTTGAGATATAACAGCAGAGTATTGGTGAATAAAAACGTGATTAGGATATTGAATTTTACCCAAATAATTCTTTAATTGGTCTTTCATTGGCATGGCTGATTAACTCCATTAAATTGGATTTCATCAAAGAGCAAACAAGGGCTACATCTGTGTTATCATCCTCCTACAAACCCAAAAAACAAAATTGGTAATAGTTCTTTAATGAGAATTAAATCTTAAAGAAGCAGTGTAAGATAATACAGTTAAAGCTGTGAAAAATGGACAGCTGTGAAGGGTAAATAAAAACAATCAACATTTGCAATAATATAAAGTGACTGTTATGGACAGGTTGCTTCTCTATAAAGTGACTGTTATAGACAGGTTTATATCTTTAATATTGAATATCCTTTTTGCATCATTCAGATTTACGATTTTAAGCTATAGAGTAACTCACTTGAACAAAAGTCAAAATAGCAAACTATTGTTTACTTCCTTTCAAATTTGCAATTATCCAAAATAGTGTATCAAGGCCTTAGTCACTTTGTATGGAATTTCAATTCTATGGTGCAGATAAGCTGGAAATTAATTAAAGCAAGTTCAATTAAGTTGATACACTTGTTTATAGGGCTATAATGGAAAAGTAGTAACCTGTTTGCATTTGAAGATTAATTCAGTGAATAGAATTAACCCACTGCTTGCGAACAATTCATTTGTCCAACACCAAGGTCTGTTTTTGCTTGTATTATCATCACCATCTTGTTTGGCAACAGCATGTGTTTCGTACATTGTCTTCCACCATTCATGATCATCATAACCAAGACATTGTAACATAAAATGCCAATGAATAGAAACAGTTGGGTATCGAGATTGAAGCAATTTGAGATTTTGTGTAATAGATCCACAAGCGGATGATAGCTGCTGATTGGTTGTTGGATCTTTTGCCCATTGACGAGCAACAGCAAACACACGCTTGAATTTATCTATCAAAAGCACAACACAGATCCGTATAAACAATAGCAAATAGTCAAAGGTTTGTATATTTGCTTTACCTTGCAAGCAAAAAGAGTCAGGTGGTTAAAGCCTATAATTTCAAGTGAGGCTATATTAAAAAAATTTTGGATGAATACAAAAATTATTCACAGTCAGCTTAGCACATAACAATCATTCAGTCAGCATCAGTTCTGTGAAAAAAAGTTTAGAATAACTTATCAGGTTTTCTGAATAAATGATGACGATGATGATGATGATGACAATGCCATTAACAACTATATTTGATTCACAGTGCAGTAACATCGTCAATAAAACTATCAAAATTATCAAATAGGGTAAGCGTCGCTAGAATAGAAAGGGTATTGATGATCAGATCAAAATTAAGGTGTTAGGATTTTGTTAAACTTATCAGACGCAAATGCGATTTGCACTGCTTCATCCATGTATCAATGTGAAATAATATCAGCAGAGCAGCGAGGACTTACTTGATACACACATAGCAAGCATCAACTTCAAGTAATCAACAATAATGTTGATTAATAGCTCTGTTTGTTTAGGATCAGCGTCAACACGGCAGCTAACTTCAACTGATTGTGAAGCAGCAGATTCCAACACACAAAACAGAAAGGAAGCGAGATAGTTAGAAGCTGATTCTTCATTTTTCACAGGAACAATCGGCGGAGAGAATCCATCAGACAATGGGTCAGTGTTAGTTGCCAATGGAATTATACGATAGCCTGGGTCAAACAACTGGAGTTGCTGTAGCCGAGAGAGGATAATGTCCTCACTGTTCAAAACAACAACCATTTTTGTCAGACTGTAGCTGCATGCCATCCATTTGACATAGTCATCAATTTCTTGCTATGAAAAAACACATAAAATAAAGGATAGTGGGAGAAAGCAAAAGTATTTTAAAATGTTTTGGACAATGTTCTACTTATTATCAAGCCCAGGGATCAAAACTATTTGAATTTTATGAACTATAGTTTGAAAGCTTGTAAGCAAGAATTAATGGCATCAAAGGAAAGAAATAGCAACAATGAAGTGTGAATAAGCACATGAATATGTGAGAGTTTCAAGTTGGGAACCGGGAGACTGACAAGGATTTTGACCCAGGCCTTCCTGGCTAGATAAACCCTCTGCTGGACACTGAGATTGAAAGGATGCTATGGAGAGCAAATGAAAAAAGCTGCCAATGATTCTGAGGTGAACAGCAGGATATCCTGATGTTTTCAAGCATCATGCTGACTCAGGCTTGAATGCAAGAAAGACAAGTTCCTTGACGCTGAAGCCAGAACTGTGTGATGACTGAGATGTGTGAGATATGTCAGAGTCCGATGTGAAAGAGGAACTGAGTAGGGAGTAAATACCAAGTTAAAACGAATCAAGCAATAAATTAGAGAATATCAACTACGAAAAACAGTGGGATACCAGAGGTGACTAGACAATGTGTGAGAATTACAAATATATTTCAGCTTATCTGATGACTCAAAACATTAGGCATATCTACTCCTATGCCGCTATCCTGACTTTTAAATATCTTGCCAATCAAACAGAAAGGGAAGATTTGAGATATGCCTATAATTGGCAGATTGTACTGAGTGTCAATGAGAAGCCTTAGTAAATCCAAGTTTTGCATCACCTGAATTGAATTTGACAACATATAACAACATTATATGTTTCAGTCTAGAAACTAAAAGTCAGATGAAATTGGCTTATCATGACTTGTAAAACCAATATTACATAAGTAAGATACACAGATTACACATCCATAGCCAAATACAAAAATAAACAATATGAAGAATACTTACCAGACGAACAACAGAAGTCAAATGTTTCAGAATTACATCAGCTGGGCGAAGAGATAATGGTGCAACAGCATCCAACAAATCAAGTAAAAGCTGTAGGTCAGTTCTTGACCGTAGGTGAATCTGGACAATTGGAAGAGAAAGGCTTTAATACAAAAAGAGGGTCTAGTGAGTTTGTGTAGTACAACCTATCATTAAATCATGTAACCCAATCTAGGAGTATTTAATTGCTTGGTTAGATAAAATTTCAAAGATCTAAAGAAATGACATTCTAGTAATAACTGCTGATACCGCTTCAAGTTCTGGTCATTCTAGCGTTTATCACTATCTTGTCTCTACAATAATATGTATACAGTACATAATTGATCAAACAATTATAGAATAAATTTGTATTAACAATAACCTGTAGTTTTGATAACATGGGGAAAAGTGTATCAACTATTTGTCTTGACAATCGTCTCCATCGATCTTCATCATCTTTGTAACCTCGCAAGACGATTCCAAGAAGTTCCAAAACCTAAAAAATAATGTTGATTGAAAATAAAAAGTTGCACTTCAAGAAACATATACTTT
>JANVCG010074778.1:0-16907 GCA_025505365.1 Haliclystus inabai
TAATCATCCAAACGTAGTTATCTATAATCCAATCTATCTATTACTATTACTGTATATGCAACATACTAATAATACATACATACACATTGATAATATACACGAATACTCTATAGTAGTAAATGGAATTGCTAGCTTCTGCTTTTGAAGATTAAATTGATTATCATTCTTTTTACCATTTGATATTTTATTGTTAATCTCAATTACAATTAAATTATTGACAGAATTACAGTATTTACAAAAGTTTCAAGAAATGGTTGCATCTTCTTCACATTTTTGAAGGATCTAGACAATGGAACAAGTGTGGATACAGCAATCGCATATTGCAACCTTTCACATTAGTATTGGTTCATTAGAACAGATTTCATGTAACTGTAAGGCAAAGACGTTGACAAACTCACCTCGAACTGAATTCTGTCCTTACATTCCATCAAGGATTGAATTTGTTTCCTCCCATATGACTGTGGTTTCATGAAAGGGATACTTTTAGGCAAGCCAGTGACCTTAATGGAAGGACAACCATAGGGAGAACATTTGCTTTTCCCACCTACTTTTGATAGAAAAGAACAAAACGTTGATTTACAGAATAAATATCCAGAAATCACTACTCAATTATTCAAATGAAAGGTACTTACTCCATTTTGCATTGAACATGTCTCTCACATCTTTATTAGAATAAACTACTTTATCTTGAGCTGCTAGGAGAATGAAATAAGAAACAATACAACACACCATACACACTCAAGACATTTACATTGTAAGGCAGCAATATACAGTACCTTTCTCCCATTGTACTGCCTCAGAGAAGTGCCATGCCCATGCCTGGTGGATGCCAACCCCAGAATAGGAGCATGTGGCATTTTGGAACACATAAGGAGGTGGAGGCCCTGCATGTTTCTCGATAATGCTACATGCTGCAACACCATGTTGTTGTAATTTTTCCACCTTGAAGAATCAAAAATCAGTAATTGCCAGTCAATTACCAACTATCACCATTGTAACATCAAACATTTGATTGCCATACTTCTCTTGCAATGGCTCTAAAGTTTTTTTTAATTTCAGCAGCAGCAACATCATTTGTTCTTGTGCTGTTGAAGGAGAAGCATAGACTATTTGCCACAAACTCAATTCTTCCATCTGGCTACATTTGTAGATACTGTTCATGGGTAACCCTGTTTCTTTCAGCCATTGGCAGCCCACAAACATCATCTTGGAAAAAACAATTTTTTAATTCAGTTTAATTTAGGACTACAATTGCCTGCACATAGGAACTGGTGATTGAATATCTAATCAGAGAATTTAGGTTGAGAATCATAACAATTATTATTCATCGCAAAAGATCAAAATCAACACAATAATTCCAGACTTGGTATATAGTATAAAATCTTATCAATTCAAGATATTTCAAGATTGTGATGGTCTGTGTTATAAATTTTGGCACAAAAGCTCTGGTGTGTTGAGCATTTTGTCAATGTCAATGTCTATTCTACAATGGTGTATTTGATTGGGTGAAATTGAGTGGCAAAGGCTTTATAATCATTCATTATTGAAAATTATGGAAGACGAAAAATGTTAACACCAGATAGGCTCTGGAACAGAAAAGTAGCAAGCAGAAAGTTTGAATTTGTTGCCAAATTAAGTCCAATATTGTTGAACTGTCAGTAGTAGTTCACAACAGTAGCCTATCAATTTGATTAAGATTAATTATTAAAGCTTGCAAATACCTTGCTTGAAGACGATTGACCAAATCTTGTTGTACATGTTGTCCTTGCGTTCTGGGAAAATAAACATTTACATTCACATCCAAATTAGGAATGCATTTCCACCACTTAAAAATAAATGTAAAACTAGAAGTAGAATTGCACAAAAACTTTATCACTTACATAAATAATGCGTTTGTACCATTTGAAATTAATTACGTCTCCCAATTTCAGACTGAATATCACAAAACAGCAAAAAACTTCTTTTGTGTCAAAATTTAGCAAGAGCAATGATTTATGTATGTCTTTATTAAGAGAAAGAAGCTGAACAAAAGTAGATAAGCGTACGGAAGGTCACAATTGAAATGACACTAATACTATACAGTTAAAAGTTACATTCAAGGTACAACATTAAATTTGTCTCAGCAATAAACGCTAAAAGTAAGGTTGTAATGTGAATGAAATGTATTTTTTAATTAATTTCTAATTCAAATCTTCACCAAATTCAAATTGTATTGCAAATTAATTCCTTTAACACCACCCTCAACATACTTGTTTGCTGATTGGATGACATTATCTACTAAGAAATCAAGGAAGAAGTAATTCAAATTGTGTGTAAGGATAGATAAGAAGCCTGAATGTGTCTATATATTTAGCTAAACTCAAATTTAAAGCAATACCAGACTCAACCAAGTTTTGACTTTCCATTACTTCAATCTCGCTACTTTCAATAGATTCTTGGGACATAACATTTGCTTCAGCTTCTTTGTGCAATCAAGGTACAACATTAACTAATTTCCGTAAAAGTAGAATCTCGAATTCGATATCTGATGAACTGGAAGAACTAGCATCACCGTTCATTGATCAACGCTCAAAAACGCCATTCTTTAAGCGAGATTCATTAAGGCCAATACGTCTGGATCAACAATGCAATGCAGGCAAACTGAAAAGGTACAACCAAGCATTGTTTCATACTTGTGAATTATGTAAATTAAGAACTTGGAATTCTCATGATAATGGAAGCCAGAAGTTATTGTGTGGGAAGCACAAGCAGCCATTGTTGATCAGTATTACTGTATTACTATTTAGTTAAATCAATATAAAATGGTCTTAATAATCTGTTACGCGAATAAGGGATTTCGCTTTCTCTTGTTCACTAGATATTGTAGCAGAGTCAAAAATACCTACTATCGATTGCAACAAATTGCCATGGCTTTTCTTTAAACTGCAAATTCAGTACTCGCTTGGTCAAACCACTACTAAGCAGGGGATGTGGCCCGTTTCGTCAATCAAAACAAATAATTTCTACTGTTTCATGTTTCAATAATCTGCCATTATTATCTGCTCTAGCAACCTCTGAGAACATAGACTTCATGACGCATTCATTGAATGAACGGCAGATTTACCTTTCACATACGAAATAAATAATATACTTTTATCTGAAGCAGAATTTAGATCAACATTGACAAAATCCAAACTTATTTCCTGACTTGACTAAGCTCTTGTTTGTCCTCCCCTCATTTATTGACTGGCAAACATCATTGGGACTCCTTCAAACGCAACTTTGTGTTTTATCTCAGAAGTATTAATTTTAAATTGATCACTAAACGCTTCTGGTATTTCACCTTTGTGGAAAGCGTTCTGACAATTTCCCAAATCACAAAATAACCTTATGTGGCACTCTTTTTCCATAAAACGATAGGTTTTGATCATTTTAGAGGGCCTCGAAGGTAATGGTAATCATTTTGTGATCTCATTCATAAATAGTAGATTCATACACCAACTGGTTTGCGTTATCTCATTGACTATATGACAACTATATTGTGCAATTTCAGGCTCAAGAAGGCACCCTTGATATATCAGGAAACATTGTAATGAAGTTTTTATAACTGTTTGCAATATGTTGAGCAAAACCTGTTTCAGAAAACAAATGTAATTATTAAAAAGGATATATTCAAATCACTTGCGTTTTTCTAACTTATCTCTTGCAATAGTATGGTGCAGCTGTGCCATGACACATGGAATTGTATTGACCATATCCTTGAGCCATTTACTAGGGTGAGGGAGATCAACTTTTACGTCTTTCTCTTTTACATCAGAAAAGGTCAATTCTAATTTGTGGGCAAGATCCCAAAGACAGATGCTATGAACAAAGTTGATTTCGAGATTCAGGTCTTTTGAAAATCTTTTTAAAATGTTCGAATTTCTTATCATGGCACCATCACCAGTAAAACTTGAAATCTGTCACTTAATTGGTGACTGGGGCTGTAACATAAGAGAGATCTCTAACAGATTGTAAAATAGTCTTAGTTGCATATTCATGTGCACCACTTGCATAGTCATAAATAGATTTTCATTCTGAATCACTGGAATTTGTACTGCAATACCTTGATAGCTATCCCTCTTTATTTGGCATTATCAGAAATTATTATGTATGGCGGAGGTGCTCCAGTGCACAGTGAAGTGTCGGCCAAGAACTGTCTTAATTTTCTGGCAATGGCACTTCGGAAATGGGGGAACGAGTTACATGATAATTGGTCGCTATGATTTATCTCCCCTACAGCAACTCCAGCACTTGCTAATACATCAACAGTTCTTGTGTAGCTCAAAAATGACTTCGCTTCCTAAATCAACTGATACGCCATTGAACCAGGAAGTAACCAATTGCAATATTGGGATTACACGGTTTTCTAATTAGTAAGTTGTTGCGGGGTCGCTTTGATCAACATTTGAAATGTGTTTTTCAGAGCGTAGGTGCTTTTGCTCCTGGATGATAGAAAATAGATAAATGCAATCTGACAAGCTATCAATTACAAAAATAATGCTGGATATCCATCTGGAGTTCTTGAAGTCTTTGATGGGAGGTTTTGCAGAGCAGCTAGAACTTTTTCTGCAGAAAATTCAATGAATGGTAGCGCCTCGCCAACGCTTGTTTGGAATGCATAAAGAGGTACTATACTACAGTAGAGAATCTGCTAATAATTCTACAAACAAATTAGCCCTGCTAATAATTAGCCCTCTGATAAGCATCATTTCCTGTTGTTGTTTCTTGTGGTGCGTTGGGCTTCAATGAAGCTGCTTTAGCATGATCTTCTGCATTGTTATTTTCTCTCTTCATCTTTTCAGGGGTTAAGCATACACCTCACTATCAAGAGGTAAATAGATTCACATTGGCTGTAGCATCAAAAAATTCCATTAGGGTCCCAATTTCCCATGTAAAATACACTTTGAACAAACCCGAACCAGAAACTTGAGAACAGTCCTCCCTCAATTTTTCTCTTTTGTCGATAGTATGCAAATTATGCTACGCATTTTTTATGCTACTGGTCTTTTGCATATTTTCTATTATATTTATCACAAAATCTCAAGGGTAAAGATTTTCTCAGATTTCTAACCTGATATTCAAACAAGTGGTTGTTCCCAAGGCTGAATTGTCATTGCAGAAGTCTATTAACGTTTCTTTCTCTTCTTCATTTAATTCAAACAAGTAATTAAAACTTTGTTCTCTTCTCTCCTTCCTCTCTTTCATATTCTATAAAAAAGCTCTGCTCAAGCCCTAAAGAAAAAAGCACAAAAAACTTCAACCTTTCCTCCCCTCTCTCTCTCTTTGTATTTTGTAACTCGCAATTGTGTCCCTTCTGTGTAGCGTGAAAAATTTTGTCGATAAAAGCATCTGTTTATTTCCCATAAATGAATATAGAAACTCCTCTTTCACTTTGGATTTCTCTCCTTGCTTGCAAAGTTTCTTCTAAACAACACAGTGCCCTGTTGTCTTTGTAAAACGTTCAAGTATGCCCTTTTCTTGTCGGAAAGCTTTTGCGTTGTTAGCATGTGCTGCTTTCCATTATCTTAAAAAACGCTAGTAATGATCCAGTGAATTGATTCGATTGATTAAGACGAAATATTTTATATCAACCATGCTCAAAAAGTGGTGACACAAGAGACTTTTTGTGAGTCTCATTGTCAACAAAACATTAACAAAAAATGCTTGAAATTATAAGAATTAATGCAGGCACAAAGTGAAATACTTATATGCGATTTGCCGCAAAGCAGTTTTATTTATTTTATTTATTTACTTATTTCAGCAATGAAAAATTATTACATGAGGGTAATGATCTTAAATTGTCGGCGTCACCACCTAAGCGCATGTGCTTGCTTCTTTGAGGGACGTTAGTATTTACACGATAGATTATTATGTTGTACAATATTGATTAAAGATTAAATGAGTAAGTTTAATTTAAGCTGTAGTTTTATTAATATTATTGAAAAAAAGATAAAAACAACAATAATACAGCTATTAATTGATAATTATACGCAATTAAAGTTCATTAAATGAAATATTAAAGAAGAATAATTGAAGAGTAGCAAAGAATCAGAATAAATTGAATTTAGATGGGCATAAATAGCACTTTTTGAGGGTACATAGGGCAATAAGACTTGATATCAACTGAAAAAGTTTCGTGTTGGTATTCAATTCAATAACTTCAGGAATTAGTTGTTCCACGCTAATGGTATCTTAAATGGTGGTAATGACAAAAGTTCTGGTAAAAGGAATTAGAAATACACTGTTTTTCAATGGTGCTCTACTTCGAAAAAAAGAATTTCTGTCATGATTGGTGAACACTTTACTATTATTTAAAGTTTATGAGACAATCTTGCAATTACAGCGTCTGTTGAGGTTCTTTAGTAGAAGTGTAACAACCATTGAAAAGGCATTCTTTGTAATCATCAAAACACAATGTTTTTTCACCGTACTCCTTCTCACACCTTTGGCTCGTTTGACATCCTTCCCTTCACAGTGTGGGCATGCATTTTAGATCTCAAACTAACAAAGGATTCCATACACTTCCCATTGAGCTCATCCTTTATATAACCCACAACTTTTTTATTCAATGGAGAATAGCAAGGATGATCTCGCAGGTAGCCACTGAAGTCAAACCAATCACTTGCTCCTTGAATATCTCGATACAAGTTCTCAGTTTGAATTACGTAAGCCAGACTGTCAGTGTCTGTAAATAATACCTTAGATTGGTTACCAGGGTAATGTTGTTTCATATAATTGTAGTGGAAATCAATCATTAACCACTTGGACAGGTCCAGCACACAGAAGCCAGCATAGATAGGTTGATCCAAAACAATCTCAGGAAACGATCGTTCGACTGCACACAAGTTTTCATGGAATATCTTGCATGACTTGAAGATGGCTTGTGCAGCATACTTTTTCATAGAATTTTCATTGTCAACGAAGGTAACACTCCGACGTCCTCGTAAATTTCCAATTACTATACACAAGCAAGAAATAAGAAAAATAACATTCATTTGCAATACCTGTGATTAATCATCTCTCTAAAAACCACCTATCCTTAGGGACTATTCATTGTCTACCCTCACAATCAACCACCTCTCTCAAAACCACCTGTCCCTAACAACCACTTATCAAAAGTCTCTATGACTAGACCCTCTCTAGAAGCTACCTTTATTGAGCAATCATTCACATGAAATTTGAGTATTTCATAACATCATGAAAACTAACCTTGCG
This sequence comes from Haliclystus inabai, assembly GCA_025505365.1. NCBI lineage: Eukaryota > Metazoa > Cnidaria > Staurozoa > Stauromedusae > Haliclystidae > Haliclystus > Haliclystus inabai. The sequence goes on from JANVCG010074778.1 coordinate 7,237, forward strand.
GTATACACTGTTGTTGAATAATTTGTATAGGGTTTTGCAAAATTCATCTGTGGCTTCAGCTCTTTTCTGAGTGTTGAAGTCAATGTATTGCTTCAACAAAGGTCGTTGCTTGAAGGTTAAACACACGATGAAATTTTTTCAACACCATTCCCAACTCAAGAAAAAGAGCCAAGTTACGATAGTGAGCCACCTACTTTTCCTTATCTCTCAAGTTAGGAATAAGTTTCGGACCTGAATCAGCAATTTTCCCATCATGCAATTGTGACGTGCCTGTTGTCATGGCATACAGCTCTTTCTGAAAAGGTGACAACATAACCACGATGCGTTCTGGGGCTAACGGAAAATCAGCATGCATGTCATGAATGTCATGAGGATATTCCAAATCACACTCAAGAATGTAACCATCATCACTATCTTTAGAAATTTTAGAGACATCCAAACCATCCGCTTCAGATTCGTCTAGCCATCGAAAACCACCAGTGGGTAGCAATTGTGACATTACCCACCCATATAGATTGCTGAAAGATGAATGAAAGAATATGTTAAGATAATACATTGGTTTCCCTGGCAGATTTGCAGAACACAATTGTTAATTCACTGCTTGCTTTGCATCGAGATAAACCAGAAATGCATTGGGCATATCAGAGTTGTAGTCATCTGTCCACGGAATGCTAGACTTGGCATAGCGATGATTGATTGACGACACTCCACCTCTAACACTCTGCTCAATGAATTGGTATTGATCAATATCAGTTAACAAATCCAATTCAACATCAGTCATTTTGAGCGTGGCACTCCAAGATAGTCCAGGTGATGAATAGAATTGGGCCGAATCGAGATGGAAGTCAACATGACAATTGGCGGAATGCTTCAAACATGTTAGCTAAAAGTAAGACGTCTGTGCAGAGATAAATATCATGATAATCCCCCAAATTGATCATATCGAATTCATTAAAGACTTTCTGAGCGTGATTGTAGTCTGCAGGTGTGATGTCTTCATCTGTCAATGAACTATAGAAGTCTTTACGCTGCGGTAATGATAACTCATCAAAAAGATCCCACAAATCCGTATATTCGAAAGCGTGCACACCTTTCCGCTTCACAAGTGATAGACGTTCGCTGAGATTGACTGGCGAATTCCCCTCTCCAAGTGAGTTTGAGTTGATACCAGCTGAGAATCACTGAGGTTGCTAACAAGACTTGCATTCAGAAATTGAATTGAGTCGATGCATCGTACACCACCAATCGTAAATGAAACATACTTCTCCATGGTATTTGGAATACAAGTGATCTGTTTGTTAGCATGACGTTTTTCGGATGCTGGCAAGATATGACGTGCATCATAACCTCATTAATTATGCATGATACAAGGTATAGGAACCTTCTCTGCAATGACACGATAATTTAGATTGCAGCTACTGTGAGCAGCACCAGGATATTTCCCTGTCAGATTATTGTGATCTTTAACTTTCAATTTAGCGCAATCATCAAAATCTCCCTCCCCACAAATATGACACAGTTCAGCTTGCTCATAAGCCAATTCTTCTTCAACACTGCAAGCGATATGATTTCGAGTGATGGAAGTAGATGATTTGCTAGAACTCGGCAGGCAAGTAGACTGTTTCACTAGCAGGGCCTCAATATCAGCATACATCACAAAAGGTAAATGAACTTGCTTCTCAATATTTTTGAAGAAGACTTTATCTCTCTTGCGAGGACAATTTCCCTTAGGTAACCTCACAAGTTGCATCCCAATCTCCTTGCATTTTTCCATGTGCATATTTCGAACGCGAACACTGCCAAAGCTTTGGAGACAATAATCACAGAAATCCTTGTGTTTTTTCGATCTACTCAGTTGTGAGCTACGTACAGCTCTCAGATTCTTGAGAGAAGCATAATGTGATCTTGATGCAGATTAATCATTGTCATCATCGTTGTTATCATCAGTCCACAACAACAGGTTGACATGTCTAGCATACCGTGCTTTCTCCAACTCGGAGTGGAATGACAATACTCTTTGGACCACCCCAAGGAGTCTCTTCAATGACGAAACTGAACATGTGAACACTGATATCATTCATGCGTTCAAATTGGGCAATGTCTTTGAGTGTCATCAGAAAACGTAAACCATCAAGCTTTAAAAGATGAGACAGATTTTTATAATGACTGACACATGTTGTGGATTGTTAGTTATGTTCAGTAGCCTAGCCAATAGAGGTGCCGCGGACAGGATTTTTCTGTTCGCTGTCCGTCCGCAATCACATTAGTCTGTCCGCTGTCCGCGCTGCACTGCAATGTTTTAGAACAATTCTTGTTCGCGCTGCGCTGGACCGCAAATTTGTAAAGTCAAATTTTAGTTGCTTTTGACACTCATTTACACACATGCAATACTAATAGATCACACACAACATTTATTTCATGCTATTAGCACAACAAATTAGCCTCTTACATTTATTTTGATATGTGATACCTATTTTACATGGACTTCTTTGCTTTTCAAAATACATAATGCATAGCATTTGGTTATCATTGTTTTACAAACCATTTTGAATTATTATCATAAGAAATTAACAACATATATATATTTTTATGTACTACAAAAATAACACTTACTTCAGTTGTTGGAAATTTAATACAGTAGAAGATATTTTATGCAATATGCAGATTATATAAAATTAGAAATCCAGACTCATGCAGGCGTGTTGAGAAGGAGTGTATATTTGATTGAAACGCAAAAATCACATGTTTACAGGAATTTTCTGCCTAAACAACTTTGCCATAGTCAGTATACGTCACTTAGAGCATTCAGCATTGTTATTTCAAATTCTTATTGAATCACACGAATTGCGAATTAAGAAAATGAAATTTTCCTATACAATAATATAGCTTGCGATTGATATTGGATACCTTCAGAATAAAAGTATCTCCGAAATCAAAACAACATAAAATACAGGATTTCTTTGAGTTTAATATCTTCAACTTTCAAAGAGAAGAATCGTTTCAAAGAACTGGAACATAGAAGCAAAGCATGCCATTTGAACACAGGAAAGAGTCTTCAGTAAAAAGTAAAAGAGGCCAAACCAACCATAATGGCTTCGTTTCTATGAAGAGCCAACAGTGTGTTTACAAATGGAGATAAAGATACTTACAAAATGATATTAAAATACAGAGTGATTTCAATATTTGATATAAGAATAAGTTTTGGGTAAAAGCAAAGTTTAGTTTCACTCTATTGAACGGACAGACCTCCTTAAAAAGCTGCGCGGTTGCCACCTCTGCTAGTCAACACTGCCCAGACAAAGCCTTTTTCATCATCGTTTTGTACGTTAATCATGGCATGCTTATTTCATAAATCAGCTGGTAGTGGTTGATATGATCCATGACGAACCATTTTGCTCAAATCCTTCCAATTTAGTTAAAAGTTGATTGTAAGCCAAGTCAATCATAGCCTGTAGGTAGATGCTGTTGTCATTATCGTTTGGTAGAAATCTAAATACCTCCGTGCTGAAAATAACAGGTGTGATTCGGAGAAAACAGAAAATAGTGGAGATTCGATTGTTGTTTGATGGCAGGTACTTGCATATCCATGACATCCTTCAAGCGTTGCAGAAAATTGTTCTGGTGAACTTGCTCAAATGGCTTTCTGTACAGCGAGACTGATTGGTTAAGCGAGTGACTGATCAATTATGGAGGTTCACTCAATTCTGTCGTCAATGCTGGCAGTGGAGTATCGTCACTAAAATTATGCTCACTTCGTAGATATTGTTTTCATACAAATGATAAGTTTTAGTGTACAAGTCAAATGTCAAATATGCATCATACTATGAGAACTCCCATTGCATACTAGTCTTACCTGCACATAGACACTGTCAATCTCAACAATGTCAGATTCTAAGAGAGTCCCACTATTCTCATTCTCAGACCAAGAACAATCTCTCAGCAGGTCATACAAATCCATGTTAATATTATCATCGTCATTATGTGGTTGTGTTGGTTGAGGACAATCTTGCAACAGTTCAAATAAGTCGTCATCAACGTGACTAGTAGTGATAAAATTCTGCACTGGTGCCATATTAGTAGTTACTTGATGTGATAAGCTTTCCAAGGTATGAAACCCCCGTTGATGAATGGTGAGATCATTCTTATATTTGAATGCCTTACCACAATGTTTGCACTTTTCTGAGTACATTTTCTTGTACACTGTCATGTGACGTTTCATACAGTAACTTGTTGGAAATGTTTTACCACACATTGGACAAGATGATGGTGGTGCCATTATTGTATTTTTCAAATGGAAGTATAGATGTTAGAAATTGATTGTGTTGTTGATGTTACAGCCACGGTGATGAATGACTGATGCGTCTGAAATCAAACAATTTATAGAAAATTCCTCACAGATGGAAGGGCTGAGGAGAGTCAATGTTAGCTAGTTTTTTCTAGAATATGTCACCATTTTATAGCCACACGTCATCACATAGGCCATAAACAGATTTGGGAACTCCTTAAAAACCATCAGTTACATCAAAACATTGATGAGAATGGAGTCCTAAGATATGCGTATGGTTCATCCATTCTCTTTACTGACAAGTGAAAGTTCTCAGAGTGGAAAATCAACAGTTATTCTACGTTTACTAGCCCACATAGATGAAATGATAACACCAAAAATTCAACAAGTCATCTGGTGTTATGCCAAACATCAACCTGACATGTAGGCAAAGTTCAAAGCACTCAATATTCCCATGCAATACATCGAGGGAATTCCTGACGATCTAGAGTCTCGATCTAGTGTCGATACAAATAGTCTTATTATTTTGGACGATTTTATGGATCAGTCCTCCGACAAGATCACATCAGCATTATTTTTCAGAGGCCGACATGACAACAACAGCGTTGTGTTCAACACACAGAATCTCTTCCACAAAGATCAATGGGAGATATCGCTCAATGCTAGTTACATGACAATATTCAAGAACCCACCAGACTCTTCTCAGTTCACTCATTTGGCAAAGCAGGTGAGCCCCGATAATGTGAAGTTTCTTCAATAAACGAATGAGGATGCAGTGCTTCAACCTCATTCCTGTCTGTTTCTAGATGTCAAGACAACTAGGAGAGAAGATTATCGCTATCGAACTAGAATACTCCAGGACGAACAACCACAATTCATCTACGTACCTTCCAACGGAACTTCTCCGATAAAGTTCAATTGTAAAAGGAGGAATGAGAAATTGTAATCAACCACGCAATCACCTAAAAATACGTGAATAAATCGTTATAAAATATTCAAACCAGTGAGTTTCACACCAGTTGGTCATGAACAGTCACTGAGGACGGAAGATCATGACGAAACGGTTACAGAGAAATCTACCCTTGCTGAAAGCGTTGAAAGATTGCAAGTGTGCTGATGAAGCGAAAGCACTAAAATCAGCCAACCCTGATCTCATAAACTCCATCTGCGATATTGTTTTGAATGTATTGGAAGGAAGGATTCCTATCTCAAAACAACTAAAGTGAAAGTTAGCTTCTAAAAAGACCATACTTCGTAAACTGTCGCAACCTAAACGAAGTGTCAAAAGTCAGAGGACAATACTGGTTAATCAACGAGGTGGATTTCTTACCGCCCTACTTGGTACATTGGCAAGTCTTCTTCTGAAGTAAATCAACATGAGTAATCACTATAGAAAACATGTGGTGCTAACTTCTGATGCCTCCTATGAGGGAATGCTACGTCAGCTAACATCAATTGAATCCAAGGTAAACCCTACCCTACAACCAGAGAAAGCTGCCATGATAAAGGCTGAATATGAAGTGGATGACACCTTGTCTCGAACTGACATTCCTAATGGTGAAAAAGTCAAAATGTTCACGGAGGAGTTGGCAGAACTAAAAAAAAAGACGACAAACAGTGATGAAGCCAAAAGACCTCAATGTTATCTGCAAGCGTGTCGTGGTGGAGGAGGAAAATCCTAATGGTGATGTCAACTCAGCAGTCATTTCATCCTCTAATAATAGCAAACAATCATACACCGAGCAGACAAATCGAAGTCATGATGCTATTGAGTAGAGAACTAAGCCTTACTACCCAAAACAGCTAAACTACAAGCCAAGATGTTGCTCCAGATGATGAAAGCTAATCCCGATGTCAGTGGATGGAATAGCAAAGGGGAATTGCTATTCAAGAATCGCATAGTGGAAGGGTCAAATATCAGTGATCTGATAAATAGCACTTTTCGCACTCGCAAAACTAAAGATAGCAACTTACCAGACGTTCATACAGCTGTGTTTTCAAAGTTATTGGCTCAACTGCTTGTTCCCATGCAATGAATAAAGAATCCCACTCAGTTAGAGACTATGCGAATGTATAAGAAAACTGAAGAAGGCAAAGCAAAGAAGGGTGGTGGTAAAGCAGCACGAAAATTATCATCACCGTTATTCTGTTATTTCGGAGTACACCTTTTGAAGAGAAGAACAAATCATGGCCATCTTCAACTGCTAATAAATCATTTACAGTAGAAATTGCTTAATATAAATATTCGTTTTAAGGGAATTGTATCATTAATGTGAAATATGTTGTTATAGAAGCATGTCTGTTAACGTGGATGCAAAAGATATCTTCAAAAAAGTACGCTGTCTATTGATTTGTTGCAGTTCTGACGTTGATTTTACTAAAAGCGAAGTAGACGGTCCATCAAAAGACTCCATCTACTTAGAGGCAGAGGAGCAGGAGGGAGAGCCTACCCCAAGTGAAACTTCTATTACACTATCAACTCACTCGACCGATGAAATTGTCAAGACTTTGAAATCATTGTACTATTCGTTAGGTAGTGCAGCCTCATTTTCAGGGCCAGAGCGGCTCTACAAAGAAGCAAAGAAACAATGGCCCAATATCAAACAATCTGACAAGCATGAATGGTTGAAAGAGCAACTAGCCTACACCGATCATAGACCAGCATGCATCAATTTCAAAACAAGGCAACTGATGGTGTAAGTGTCCTTGTTCGCCCAGGTGATGGCACACAAGCTATACACAGATTCAATGTGACCATGGCATGCAGTCTATCCACAGATTTCATCACAAACTCTCCTCGTCCAAACAGCGGCCTTCCTTTGAACATGACGGCCGAATTTAGCCTAGTTTTTTTATACTAAACAGTGAAACACACATCTCACTCAGATAATCAACACATTGACATATTCTCCTAACCACTCAACATAACACCTGCTGTGTCTACATGATGATGTGACGCTTCACCAAATATGGTCCGATTTTAACCTAGTTTTCAATCTAAAAATAGAGCACAGACTTAGCACAGACATCCCTGTTTTAGCACAGACAGTCCTGTGCTTTTTTCTGGGCCAGGATCTGTATTTCTTTCCCACTTTTGATAGACTAGAAACCAGTTACACTCAATGAGTGAAATTCATTTTGAGAATTGATTTGAATAAAATTATTCAACTTATTAGTATCACAAAAGCTTGAAAACACTCAACAATATTCGTTAAAATGGAATTTTATCTACATGACTATGTTATAGAACAGAAGATACCAGTTGCACCCAATGAGTGTATCTCAATAATTGGAAACTAACTTGGAATTAAGTAAATTAAACTGTAAATTCAAACAAGAATAGTAAACTGAAAATGTAAAACTAAGATCTATTTCGAAAGCAACCCTCAATGTAAAGATGTAATTGCTAATCGTAAATATTATGCAGTATTGTAAAATTGTGATCAGGTTAAAGCTTCATTATAAACAACATTTCTCATTTTCCCGTTGTGGGATTTGAAATGGTGAAAGTAAGATTTTTGGGATTTCCACTCTTGATGCAGCTATGTATTGTTGATCATGTGTGAAAACAGGGTCTTCCAGCCATACACCAACCTGATTCCAGGTTTGTCCATAGCTTCACTTATGGTATGTCACTTTTTTGCCCTTGCACTGGTTTACATAGGTTTCGTGTAGAACTGGCATTCTGGAAGTCATTAAAACTGTGAATGAATCAGTTGGCACCTATGTTGGCATAACAACCTTCTGCAAATAGATCAAACTTTCACCTTAATTGGCTTTGCTTTTGTTTTGCAAATTATTTCAGGCCCTGTTGAACTTGCCAGACTGTAAAGTTTTAAGAGAGTTTCGACTGCAGTAAACTACTTTTTGGCTTGTTTTCAAATTGTGGTTGATCAAATTGAAAAAAGCGTGTTAGAACTATCTCCCGTAAATTATATTTCATTTGACATAAAGTTTTACATAACATGACTTGTAGATTTGTTTGGAAATGAAGATATACAACATACAAAAGGGTTACTTAGAGCTATTTGAAGTTAGATTTAGTCGCACAATCTGACCCACACCTTTCAATTATTACACCATTCACATATATATCAAATGATTCTAGTTTTCCACGTTTAAAAATCATATATTTGGATTCACTTGGGCTAATAGTTAGCTGATTATGATGGAACCAACTAGAGACTAAACCCACCTCTGAATCCACAACAATTTCTAACTCAGTTTCATGATTTAATGTCCACTAAAATGTGATATTATCTGCAAACAATGTTCAGTTGAGTCTGGTAGAATGGGGAAAATCATTTATAAAGATGTTAAACAATTGGGGCCCAAGAATGCTACCTTGTGGTACTCTAAATGTAACAAACTGTGGCTGTGATATGTGTCAATTTAAAGGCAAAAGTCTGTGTTCACCAATAGTTCTGCATCCAACTGATCTCTAACTTTCCATAATGAGCAATCTTGTTTAGCAGTAGATCATGTGAGACTGTGTCAAATGCTTTTTCAAATTAATGGAAACTGCAAGGTCAATTTTTGCGATACATTTAGGAAAATGACTGTTTAAAATATTGACAGATGGTTCCAGTTTGTCATAAGATTAAATTACAATGCGTATTTCCAAAGTATATTTCAATTTATAAATATTTCTGAATTTGGATAAAATTTACACGTGTTTTAGAGTAGAGTTGCTTAAGCCAGTGTAGAAACCTTTTGAGTCTACATTCGAACAATAGATGTCATTTTTGCGTCAATAGCAAATTTGAACAAATTATGCGCCTTATGTTCTCAATCATATTTAAATAAGTTCCATCGCATATTTCAAAAAAGTCAACGCTGCAAAATTTCCTTTCCTGAGTATCCTGAGCTTTGCCCTTAAAGCCCATCCATTGTCAACCGTGAGACTGGCAAAGAAGATGAACTGAATTATAGGTTGCGATGATTGATGACCTCGTGTTAATTATTCTACGTGATAGCAAAAATTTGGTCAATAGTTAGAATATCTCCTCATTGATAGTTTCCCACTTATTTTTGTTGCGTTGCTTGTGGATTCAACTCACGCAAAATATCTGAAACACTCTCATGAAAAATGATGGGCCAGTCCTAAAATACCGTAATGGTCTATATCCTTGAAGTTAACCTGAGGACCTGACTAATGTTTTCCATTGAATTCTTTACTCTTTCATTTTCAATTGATGTTACTCTCCTTTGCATAACATACTCTTTCAATTGTCATTTCAAGGTAATAACCTTATTTTCATACCCAACTAGAAGTAATAGAACAAATGGAAACCTCACTCAATAGAAGTCACTTGATCAACACCCCACTCACAACAAAACACAAGAAAACTATGAAATTACTGTTGATCATAATGTTTTCTTAGAT
>JANVCG010074889.1:0-16890 GCA_025505365.1 Haliclystus inabai
TTGAGTGTTTAGTGTTGGGTTAAGTTGTCTAATTGCCAGCATCTCATGAATTAGACAATCAAATTTTGAGGCACACTTCCTAACAACAGTGAACAATTTTTTCTCATTTTTCACGCTTCGTTCATGACTTCTCATGTGTGAGCCTACAGCCGACCCGCAATGTCCGGCAACGCGTTGATAAAGGTGTTGACGAGTATAGCCAACATAACTGGAATCACACAAGTGACACTTGGTTAAATATACAACGCGTTGCTCTGACAAAACGCCCGGCCTTGGCTCACTTACTCGAAGGTCATCGACTAGTTTTTTGGAACGAAAAACTGGCGGAAAATGCTGCCCTACATCTGCACTCAGTGTAGCTAGTAGCCTGCATAAAGATTTTGCCGACATCTGATCTTTGAATGGTAGAACTATGTTTACAATGTTACTGTTGTCTGGAAGTGGCCTCTCATTAGAATTATTAGTAAATGTCAAAAATTTAGTCTTCAATGTTAAAGTCCATATTTCACATAAAATGATAGGCCTATTTCAACAGTTATCTCTATTACTACATGATCTTGTCATGATATGTTGTCAATTTACGCTTTTTTAGTTCCAAAATTTTCATGAGTGGGTGGAAAGCAAACTCAAATAAGAAGAATCAGTACTTTTGATGACATGTGGCCTTACTGAGTATAAAGACAATCAAGAACATTGTTATTCCAATATATCTGATCCTTTCTAGGTGTGGTCCTATAAATGGTCTGCAAGTTGAGTTCAATCTTCTTTTCCAAATTATACTTTACCTATCTTGAAGGTTTTACTAGGAATAATCCGACTACGTTCAAAATGAAGGGTAATTTGGCTTTAGTGGATGGAAGTGCAACACAACGCCCTTGTTATCAACACCGAAGGCCCAAATACCCTGCCATCCAAATTCTAATGTGAGGTGTTTCTATGTGGTACCATGGCAATGGACTCAAAACTCTACGCTCGAAACACTCAATCTCGCACCCCCTAGACTAACTGCTGTATCATCATGAAGTCCTAATTGCCTAAAATCTCATTGTTCAGCTTCAGAAGAGTATGTTTGCAATTTGTTTTGTTATTAATAAGCTACGTAAGAGCCACTGATTAGATTGAGTATTCTGTCCCCTTAATCAATATGATTATCTTCTGCATGCTTGATAGCAATGATCCAGTACCGTGATTCTTGCCATGAGCATTTTTCAATTGATCAGACTGTGTCCACAGCTTGGATAATATCATTGATAATATCGTATTGAGGACACAGAAATGAAGTGAAAATCTGTAGTTCGAGGAGAACTGTATAATCTATGGCTTACAAGAGAAATCAAAGGAGAGTTACTTAAAATTCCCAATAGGAATGGAGAATGAATCGAATCTAAGTTGATTTAGTTTGTGAATCCTGAGCCAGGAATTGTGAAATGCTGACAGTATTATTATTATTGACGACAATCAGTCTACACTCCATCGCTTTTGACGCATACGAAGAAAAGTGCGATGGATCAAGCTTTGAGTTCAATTTTCTGAATTCGATATTTATATTTGCATAAATAAAAAAGATACTTTTATTGTGTTTCAAAGGCATAATGACGTGTGAAAATAAGGTCGTACGAGAAGTCTAACAATAGGTCTGAAGTATGCTACGATTTGTTTTTGGTTTACTGTCGATGTATGTTTACAAAATTAATGGTTTAGCCTGTGTCTATCACCCTAGTCAAGTAGCACTTTCTGGAAAAAAACAGAATAGAACAAACATTCCAATTTTGAGCATCTCAACTATTTCACTTTCAATTCAATGTATTACTCACCTTGCGATAATTTTCCCTTCCCTTGGCATGTCGGACATTCTATGGTGTTATTCCCAAACAATGAGATGGGAGATGATGAAACTCGAGGTGCGTGTTGAGACTTCGGTTGATTCTCTATCATATCTGAAGAATGATAAACTTCAGAATCGTGTCCACAAACTTCTCCATTCACATTGCGACGATCTAAATTTTCGCTTCCCACGGGAGAAACTCGCTCAGAATCTGGAAACAGCAATTCTCTGTCGGAAGAAGAGCGATGCAATCTGTCTCCCATCGAGTTTCTATGGAAAGGCCAGGGTAGCTTCATTTATTGGCACAGTCACTGAATGTCTGTCAAAAGCTCATTATTCAAACTAGACAAAAGTAGTGCATTAAATTTGACATATGAAGAGTGGAACAAAGTCGTCTTGGCATTCCATGCGTAACTGTTATATGTTTGAATTTCCAGTAAAAATGCAAATGCGGACCTTCGTTGGTGATACAATGACGCAATAACCAATGCCCTCACTTTCAAACAAACGCTGCTGTTGTATATGCCTCGCTTTTGTTAAGAATTCAGAAAATCATGGTCTGTGTTGTCTATTTAGGCCTAGTATTAAATTAAACTCCTGCTTTTAACTTTGAAATGTTTCAAACAGTGTTACGGAGTGCATCTCATTGCAAGTTGAAACCTAGAGTTTCCCTGTCAGCTTCAAAATCAACCCTACCAAGAAAGAAACGGGCATTGGTAAGTCAGTTCAAGCAGGTCAGACTGTTCTTTGTGGTGTGGTCTATTTATAGTGTAGAGTCCTTGCCTTTTGAACTTGAGCTGCAAGTTGGTGAACTACCAGCCTGCAAAAAGTTTGCCAAATGCTTGGAGAATGCTGTGTTCTAGATTTTCATGGAATAAAGAAAACGTATCCCATATTTCCATAAAAGAAGAACAGAAAATTTTCGTGGAAGACTTCACAAAGTTCACAGGGCATCAATTGGTTTCCCATGCAAACTGTCCTTTTCAACTTGAACGGTTTAATCTTAAGCTGGATAATCAAGTCTGATTACATCACCTGGTCACCAGACCTATGTAATCGAATCGAAAGAAGACCGTCCAACCAATTCTTGTAATTAGGGAAATGATAGCCAATAAGGCAATAGCAATTGATGTCTCTACTAGGCCTATATCACATGACATTTCATTTTATCTGAAATAACTCCTACGTATTTTCCAACAGGCAGAAACACGTAAAGCCAAACCCAACCCCACCGATATAGTAGCACCAGAGTTTATGTATCGTTACCAAGATACAATGCCTTATGGGATATATGCAGCAAAAACAGGTTATGTCAAAGATACAGCGTTTGAAGCAGCACGTCTTGGAATCATGCGTTCAGCTAAAACGAAAGAAATTACAAGGATTGCAGCTGATCTTGGAATAACAAAAAAGCCAGAAGGAACGCGTATGGGTAAAGGCAAAGGGAAAGTTGCATATTATGCCGCTTATGTCAAAGCTGGTAAAGTATTGATGGAATTTAACTGTGAGAACGATATTGTTGCCAGACAAGCATTCAAACAAGCAACTTTTAAGCTACCATTAAAAACTCATTTCAGAATAAGACCTGTCGACTCAAAGAAGATGCTTAGTTGTGCAGAATTGCTTGAAATTTGTGAAAAATCAAAATAATCGTAAGCTAGTTTTATATAAAAAGGTATTTAATTTTTAGCTATTGTAAATGATATGTGTCAATTTAAACCAAAACATGGCCTCAGTTCGAGTTGTTCATTAAATTGAGTTTTGAAATCCTCAATGTGGCAGTCTTACTGTATGCTGCAAACAATGCATTGATATCCATCAGTTATGTTGAAAAAGTAGTTTTCTATGTGATTACAGCTGTTGTTATTTCCTTTCTGAGAAATCAAATGTTCCCAGACAAGAACAGACTGGATTTGATTCGAATAGAAGCAGAGCTCTGTACTTCACTATGCTAGGGTAAATTGTGCCACTATGTAAATAATTTTATCTAGATTGAAACCAGTTCAACTTATGCAATGTAAATGCAGCTTTAGACTTCTCCAAAAGAGTGAGACTTTGAGTTTATTCTCAGAACCTAAAAATTGCTTTAAAAACGCTCCATGAATACTTGGGAAGAAGAAACTTTTGAATCAACATAAAAACAATTGGTTGTTGAAAGATTTATTTCCAACACTTGCAATTTAATTTACAGGCTTCTAAGTGTATTATTATATTGTTTTACTATGACTTGATATTTGTTATTTACATTTAAAGTAAATAATAATTAAGTTCTATTGTGGAAGTGAATTTAATATCGCAGTAACCTCCTCAGCCACTGCCGCCAGGGCAAATTCAAACTGAGCCTGTTGGGAAAAATGGACAAATAAAAATAGAAGAAATACAAGATACAACTTCTGAAATGCCTAATCTATTTTAGCTCCTTTAAGCTATTGAATACACTCATGAGTCCAGAATGATGACGCCTTCTCATGCATTATTATACCTCTGAAGTACTTCAAGAGCCTGCATGAGGCTAAGAGAAGATGAGCAAATTTGTAAAATTATCCATGCATGAAAGCCTGTATGTTTTGATCCTATTCCATAGCTGAAATGTCTCGATGGTCTACCTTTGTTTTCACCATATCTTGCCGTTGATCTCTTAGATGTTCCAGTGTTGCAGCAATGTCAATCTCTTTTGCACCTGGTCAGCAAACAGAACAAAAAAAAATTATTATAGAAACATCTCAAAATTTAATATTTAATGATAAAAATGATAATTTATATAATAATTATAAATAAGAGCTTATATCTACAATCCAGTGGCAACAGACTCACCTTTTATCATTTTATTAAGTACCATGTCAACCAGAATATAGGTGCCGCTTCTGCCTACGCCATTGTTGCAATGGACAATGATTGGACATGCCTGACCTTTGTAACATTTGTTGACTTTCCTGGAAATTAAGAAAACATACAAATAATGTTTAGAAAAAATGAAGATTCTAGCCATAGATTCCTAATTTAGTCAGCGATGAGTGTATTTAGCAGGCCTTTTCTTGTTTCTGTTATTCTTATCCCAGGTGAGCACCTACCAATGTGTAGGCTATCCACACAACATCCTATAAGCAAGGCTTAGAAATATATTAATATTCTTCCAAATGTCAGTGCAATAAAGATGTACACAGAAAAGGAAATTTCCACATTTAAATTGCAATAGTTGTTACAAAATTGCATAATTGTAATTTTTCTGTGAGAAATGATTTCAATAAAAAGTTTCTTGGGAAAACATTTCAAGATAAAGGATAGCGACAAAAAATACATATGTTTTTAAAATATATAAAAAATATACTTGTAGATAATAAATTATTTCTTTGACCTGAAAATGACATCATGAATAATGTCGAAACGATGTCTACAACTTACTTGTAGTTTTTTGTTGCTATCCTTTATCTAGAAATGATTTCACAAGTTATTCTCATTTTTACCTTCTAAATTCTAGTAAGGGTCGTGGACTTTCTGGGACAGATAAATCTTGCCACGTGAGAAAGTGAAATTGAGTAACAGTACGAGTCTCATTAGTCTAAAAAGAAAGGCAGTACATAAATAATTCATAATAACAGTATCAACAATGTTTTAAAATCTGCTTCTCGTTTTTATACACCCTAATGATGGAATTGGAAAATTGTATACAGTACCAAATTTGAGTGAATTAAATAGTTTATTTGTTTTGTGTTTGAAATTTTTTATGAATTAATCTCAAATTTATTATACTGTAAAATTTCAAGTATTTTGTCTTTTAGTAGAAAAATAAAAAACATGTTGTTAGATGCAACTTTCTCATATTAAATATTTTTAAAATTAATTTCACAAAATGAAACGAGTGTGCTACACTAATTCATGATAAAACATCATAAATAACGATACATATCTTGGTATCAAGTACAGGGGGGGGGGCATTCAATTCATGTATTCGGAGAACAAAGTTATAAAATCAATTTAGATAAGTCAAAGCCTTTCTCGTTTCTCAGAGAATGTGTAATCATCTACAGAAACACATGCATGAAATAAGCACTATAATTACAAAGACGAATAACATGAAATCAGACCAACATGAAACTCAAAGTAACAGAAGGCAACTTTACCTCAAATTTTCATCAGATTTTATTTCGATACGCACCTGTAAATTCTTTAAATAAAATGATCTAACTAAGTAATCATCACACCAAATGTGCTCTGAGATGAGATGAACCTACAGTAAAAAATTTCACAATGAGTAAGTAGAAAAAATGTTAAGGATAATTTAAACATGTTTGTAAATTGACAAAAAAGTTTCTATCTCAAATTGAATCAAGGAATGGCTACCCCATTGGGATATGTTATACTAAATTTACAAAAATAATACTCAACATTAGTATAACTGACAGAATGATATAACAATTTGCAGGCATAAGAGTCAAGGTCAACCCAAAACGAGTAAAATAATTTCAGAATTTGTAAAACACTAGCTAACATGAAGTTTCAGGTGAATTTTTATTATTTTTGAGGTGAACAAGCCAGGAAAACTAGCCTTTCTGAGGAACTCTTTCACGCTTGAATCTGAGTTTTGAAGAAAAACATATTGTTCTGTTAATTTAGAGTTCAAGCTAAGGTGATCTTTTTACGGAGTTCCTTGATTATAGCTTGAGTTATTGTAGTTACATATGCACTTACTTCAAAATTATGATAAATTTCACTTCCGTCTTCTGGCCAATATCGATGACATTGTGGCTGCAGAACAAAAAAAAAAACAGTTTATGAAGTTGAGTCCAATCTGTTCAATTCTACATTAATATCATCCAAGTATCTAGTCAAAAATCTCACAATCAATAAAATGCAATGCAATACATCACTCACCAGCCCCATGTCTGACAATTGTGTTAAATTCACTATGACAACAACACCTTGTTCCCATACCATCTATAATCAACATAAATAATTCCAATGATTAATTATACTAAATCAATTGACAAGAACATCATTAATGTTACTCCCTTGATAATAAGGCAGGGCTGATGCTCATTTATGCGCAATTTTCAACCATTTTACCTTTGAATTAGTTGTTGTAAATAGTTTTGCCTGAATTTTTAATCCTTGGGGATAATTTATTTGATATTCAAGTTTTTGTGATTAAACCTTTTTGAGAAAGGCCAGCATCCACATTGGGAGAATGTAGATTACAATCACATCTAGTGCAGCTCTAGATCGATTACAATTCAAATTGAAATTCAAATTGATTGTCAACAACAGATTTTATTTTAAAAAATGCTTGATCACTTTGTACAAAAAACATAGTGATGGAATGGAGAGGAAGAAATGCAAAGTTGAACAAAAACTGTCAAGTGATTCATCAACAGTTAGTTAACCTTATCAAATTCATTGCAAATACTTCATGGTGAGTTAGCTAGTTTAGAGCGCCTAATACAATGAGATTAGTAAATATTATCCTCTCCCATAGCCAGTCATTATACACTGGTTTCTCTATATTAGACAAATATCGGAAATACAGGCACATGAATATAAGGTCCTTACCTGCCAAAAATCAGCTACGGTGTTATCCAATGGGCCTTGCGTAGCAATGTAGGCGGGGTAACGAGGATCAATATCCGTCTATAGTTGGAAAATAAAATTCAAAATTAAGAGGATGCACATTTATTGAATAGCAAACAGAATTTTCATTCAAGTGTTTCGCAAATACAGTAAAGATTTTGTGTGACATACCACAAAACTAGCATTAATGTAATCTGAGGTTGACGAACTGGTGGTTGTCTTGAGTTTAACACGTGTATCATCATCTATATAAATACAAATATTGAAAAAATAGCAATAACACTCAGAGATGGACAATTACGTCAGACAAGGAAAAGAAAATTGATAAGTATTAATCGACAAATACCAATTGATTAATATTAACAATATTTTCAAGTACTGATGCTAAAGCTCTTCCAAAACTCATTAGCAATTTATTTTTCTTGATTAAACTCTTTAAATTACAGTTGGATGTATTTTATCAAATTTCAAAAATTTGTTCTCGAAAAAAAGGTACAATTTTGAAACCAGTCAATATAGAATTAATTACTGACTAACTTTGAGAATCTACAGATTGAGGTTCAACACTTTAAAATTTCCAAACATGGCTATAACTTTATTCACTCTATTTCTTCACTTTTTAAATAAATGGAGAACATTGAATTACGAGTAGCCTATTGGTGTTTGTACAAATTGACGTAAACTTACATGGAACAACATCTTGATAACGATTCTTTTGCAGCACACGCGATGAGCTGCCTGCTGAGTTTGATACATTGTCAGGTTTATAATTGCATAATGCCTAAATCAGAGTTAGAAATAACAATTAAATATGGTTCAAAAAAATGAAAATGAAAATGTAATCATTGAATTCAACAACTTTTTTGATAAAACTATTGGAATTGAGAATTAGAAGGTGATCAACGAGGGCGGATGCACGTGTTAATCAAATTGTGAATGTTTGATTTGCTTTCAATAAATAGATGTGTAATTTCAGAATTATTTTTCAGTTTTTTATGATTGTCACTAGTTTGCGCCACAAGCCCTAGTCAATCAAATTGTAGCATTGGATCATGGCTCGACCTACTTGACTTCTAAAAACTCTTTTAGAATCCCAATCAATGGTGCCATGAAAAGTTTTGGCAGTAATGAAGATAAGAATCATAAATGCAAATAGTGCTTTACCTCCCATTCTTTCTGTAAACGATCACTGTTACTTAAATGATCCTCCATGTAAGCCTAAAATCAAAATAAAGTACAGTGAAACCTGTATATAACGGCCAGCTAAGAGAGTCAGATAAATTGACCACTACATACAGGTGGTCTTTATGTACAGGGTTGATTCAATAGAAAATACTATTTTAGACATTTCAAAAGTGACCATTATAGACAGGTGACCGCTTTATAGAGGTGACCGTTATAACAGGTTTGACTGTAACTGATTATAATTGGTCAAGAAAGCAATTGTCATTTTACTCATAAGAAAAATTCGTCATAAGAAAAAGTCTAAACTGTATCTTTGTAGATTTTACGTCTAAAATGTATTATGTCTGACCTACACTGCTTAATTAACCACTTTTACTCATACAAACATACACTCATTAGGTGTTCAACTGGATACTGGTTCATTAAATATTTGAAGTAAGCCCTTACAAATGTTGGTATGGTATTACATAGTTAGAATGAAGTACAGTCCTAAGAAGCATACCAAAACAACATGACCAGTTGATATATCCATGTTAACTGCAGTTGGTTCTTCAGCCCTGAAATAAAAATATTTTGCCTCATTCAAAATACGTTAGTAAGAGTTGATTAGTTTCTACAATCAATACTTTCACGCATCTCAACTCTTAGATTTATAGCAATACAATGTAAAACAAAAGAAATATGTTTCCCGAGAATATAACTATCACACAACAGTATTTACGTAGGAAAATATTTTTAATTGATTGAAGCTCTTTGAATTTTGATTAAAATTTGAAACTATTTAATAATAGTCAGACAGTACTTTCCTTGAAACCATTCCAAATAAAGATGATATCAACACAAACACGAAGGAAGTGTCATAGAAGTACAGTACTCAATGCTGAGCCTTTTCTTACCAAGATTTTTTTACTACTTTGCCAAAACCAAGACCTTGCTTCTCTTGTTCGTCTTGATCTGTTAATGCTGCTACAGTAGATCCCTGCAGTGCCATTTGCGTACGGCATAATTCCTATTGAAAAATGAGAACATTAAATCGATGACATATACTTTTTATCATTACAAGGCTTGTTTGTACCAGTATGCAAATTTGTATTCCGCCTAGTGAAATTCTACAGTGGACTTTCTGCTCTTTGATTTTGTTTTTCAAAGAATAAAATAATAGTTGCTTGTAAACTGGTTTGGTAACTAATTGTGTCAACAATTTCCATTATCCATCCAACATTCGTAACAATATGAGTGATTTACACTATCTTTCAAGCATTCAATAAGGTCAATGATCAATAACATTTACAACTGCTCAAAAACCTAGAAGTGGTACAAATACCAAATTCTATTAGTTTGATAGTATCTGATCCAAAAGCAAAATTTCAATCCCATGATACTAGTAATTTCATAGGGTTAGTTTTATACCTCTTATGATAATTTTATGCAATATTCCGATACATGGCAAAATTCAGAAAAAAATTCTAATTAAACTCTACTGTTACAAAAGTTAGATCATGGAAAGTTTATTTGACAAATTGTAATCAAGTAAATATTAAAAAATCTCTCTATATCAAAACATGTTTTAAAAAACCCAATCTTTAACATATTCCTTCTTAAACCTATACCAGAATAAGATAGTCATAGATTTGAAAATAAACAAGTTATCATACCTGATAATCCGCAGTAGCTTCATCTTGTGGCAAACTGATTAATTTATCTTTACTTAATTTATATCTAGTAAGTAAATTATCAAAATTAGCAAACTATCCTTTGCAAAGAACTATATTTATTTAACCCAAAGGTTCTGAATAAATGATGATGATGATGAAGGGAAAATTGAGTATATTGGAATAGAAAACAAACTGTAATGGGGGGGGGGTGTATCAGGGCCATAAATTCCGTTTTCTGTACATTTTTTAACATAATTTTCTGTTTTCTGTGCTACTATGCATACTGATTTCCGTTTTATTCCGTCTTGAAAAGTTGTCAATTTATTTCTTGTTTTCAGCAGAAGTATTAATGTACATACCTACTTTTCTAATTTTGACGTGACATTTGTGTATTTCTCTATTAGATATTGATAAAATATTCAATTCGCAAACTCAGATATTTGAATGCAAATCTGTCCCCAGGGGCGCAAATTAAAATAGTATTAGGGGGCTGTCCTGAAAAATGGATTGAATTTTGTACGAAAAAGTTTTGAGGTTAATCATGTTTTATATAGCTGCTAAAAGTATAAACAAAACAAATACCTATTAATTTTAAGTTGTACCAGAGCTGATAGACTAGTTTGACTTTGTAACAAAAGTTCTACCATGCCAAAGGATATTATGTCTCATTTATCAATCAAAAGTTGAGAAAGAACCATGAAAAACTGGAACGACTTTGGTAACTCCCCCTTGTAATCTGATCAAGTACGTCTTACAATAGTGATATTCATAGTATTTAATGATTTTAATCAAACAGCTAATATACTAAATGCTCGAGAAACAAAATATCATGCTTTGATAAATTATCACCACAACAATAATGTTGAAAAATCAAACTATAAATAGCAAAAACCATGACTTGGGCGTAATTTGGCTTGACGAAAACTAATCGTTTTTGTTAAAATTGTTGAAAATGGGCTTAACAAACTTTTGAGTAGGTTATTGGCATTGACCGGAGCCTTAACTATTCAATAGTTGATGGCGTTAAATATGTATAACTTGTTTGGTTTTTGATAAGGAAAGATCATATTTTTGGCTTTTTAAAACAGCTGAAAGCAAGAAACTTAGCTTCACTATCTTGGTTCATTATAATAATCTGGCAAAAAGTGATCACAGATTGTACATTACCTTTTTATTGCACAGACAATAATTGCAGCGCAAATTAAACCAAGAGTACTTCCACCAGCAACAGCGGCAAGGAGAGCAAAATTATGCCAAAGTATTACCGGAGCAGGTTTTGGGCGATCAGCAATATTTGCTATCTACAATTTAGACAAAAACAATTGTACGTACTGTATTTAACCCGGTGTTGTATTGGTCAGCTGACAGAAAAGGGATGTGTACTTGATTGGTAATAAGCATGTGGCTATGTAGCAATAGTCAATATTTAATTCAACTAGCTGAACATAATAAAGGAAACCATTTGGAGAATATTTTTAGCGCAGTTTATATTTAGAATTTAATGAACTTACAGCACCATGACTGCCTGCACTAAGAACAACAGCGCCAGTTTTTGCATTGATTTTTGATCGCAAGCTAGAATCTGAAAAACAGAGGTTTGAATAAATTATTTCAACTAAATACCACATTCACTTATAAAAATTATTGAAACCTGCTTTTTTGTAAATCGACTTCTACCTGTATTTATGTTTTTAGCCACATCTGCTGCATTCTCAGTGAAAGGAAACCATGTTGGCGATGTCTTCATAGACAATTGAACATTATTACCAGATATTCTAC
The DNA here is from genome assembly GCA_025505365.1 of Haliclystus inabai. Taxonomy (NCBI): domain Eukaryota; kingdom Metazoa; phylum Cnidaria; class Staurozoa; order Stauromedusae; family Haliclystidae; genus Haliclystus; species Haliclystus inabai. The sequence goes on from JANVCG010074889.1 coordinate 12,010, forward strand.
AAAATACACAAAAGCAATGTTTAAACATCAAAGTAAACAGTCAGCAAAAATAAGAAATACTACAGATTAATCAGAATGAGATTCATAATTTACAAATATATGAGGTACTAGTACTATACCATACATTAGTTCGTTATTTACGATATAGGCCTATACTCCAAATTTCAAAAGTTCATGAAGGCAAAATAAAGAGTTAGGGGTAATCTTGACAACACAACTTTGAAAATTTAACTGCCAATTAAAAATATTGATAATTTATAATAATTGATAAGACCTTGATTGAATGTAAATGTATTTCTAATTCACAAATAGTGAAATGGTGAGGTTTGGTCAACTACACGTAGCAATTTATGCTCAGTTTGATTGTTACTGAATGGGAATCAGACATGGCTTGTAATACGTCAATATGTCATATGTTCGTCTATATGATGGAGTGATAAATCTACTCATCTTGTCTTATTGAAATATTGTATATTGAGTCAATGAAATGTAGAATACAAAAAAAGAGTCAAATCACCTTGGATTGTGAAAGATTTTATGTGCCGATGCACTAATACCCCATAAAGCACTTTGGAGATTTGCAGCAAATGTTGCACCACTATTTGCATCCAACCTTGAAAACAAATAAATCTCAAATAAACATATAAAATGCAAATTTTCAAAATCTGCTTTACTCTAAGGAAAAATAAGATTTTGAAAAACAAGTCATGTAGCCCATGCCTTAATATCTTATCAATTTGCTTTCCTTTTTACAAAATCAATCAATCATAAAAATCATTGTATTTAACTTTTACACACAAAAACATAAAACAAAAATTGTCGCTAACATTAAAATCTCTTGTATAAATGTTGATGCTGTTGCTGACCATTGGGCTACATTCAGGCAAAATTGTTTATAAAGCAAATAAAAATGTTGGGAACATACTTATCGTCACAGATGATGACGTTCAAGATGCAAATAATAAAGCTTAGATTGACTTGGCCTACTATTTGGAGATAATTACATTGATGTGATGATGAAAACAATTGACATGATTTTAAAAAACCATTTCGTAAATTACAATTTTACTTCCTGGAATTTTTCTATTGGTCTGACTCAACACTGCTTAAATAAGCATAATACTTCCTTCCATTCATACAACTACAATATCATTTAGTTCAATGTTTTGCAATGCTAAATTGCAGTAGGAAGCAGTTAAAAAGTTTACTTGATTTGCCATGTCTACTGGTTTAGCATTGTGTTCAGCTGATAGTAACAAATAATTGAAGAACTGGAATCATAGGAACCACATTCAGTTGAATCGATGCAAGCACTAAAACTATTGCAAATCCAATAGTATAAAATGGAGGAGAATTTATGTGAATGCTGTTTGCTTGTGAATTGAAGGGAAAGGAAACCATCTGTTTGTAGGAAGTCTTTAATGCATGCGTATTGCATTCAGAGTGGAAACAGTTATCAGACACAATTATTTCACACATGACTGAATTATGATACTCACGGTTTTGAAAGTGTGATCATTAATTCACCATCATTTTTTAAAGGAGCTGAGAAAAAAGAAAATCAAAGATAATAATCATTCAGACAGTTGAGTTCTATTTTCCACTTGACTGGTGGCTTGTAACGTCAAACAAAAGCTTTGAAACACCTGCTCTGAATTGTTCTCCATATTATTAGACAATAATAGCCATATGGTTCAAAGAATTCTTTGAAGTTATCCTGTTGAAATTACTGCTTTGTGTATAACTTGTATGAAAGGTCACAGTTGAACCATGACGTTGAAATGAGTAATATAATCTACAAAATCACCAGCACAGCTTGCACGTCATTTGATTGACAGGTGGAGTTCAGTGCTTACAACATAGAAAACAAATACTTGTGGGCAAAATCTCAAATTATGGACTATCTCATAAGCAGAGACAGTACTCAATCTTTGTGTGACAGTATAAAATATATCCCGATGTTACTCTTTGCAGAAGAAGAGCAATAGCAGGCAATTATGAAAAATTAGTTCTTGTTTAGTTGTAATGCTCTAAGCCAAATTTTTAGAACATTCATTACGTCAAATTCAATTTTTCTCAACAAAGTATATTTGAAAATATTTGAATTTAAAATGTGAGGATTTGTAATGTTGAATGTACTAAATCTAATTTGGTTTTAGCTTTAAGTGGTTATGCATGAATGCACAAAATGATACATAAACAATCAGTGATTGTGCAGTTTTATGGAAGGCTAGAACTGTTTCATAATTTGAAATTAGATTTACAATCGGAAATCCGATTTAAAACCAAAGGCTTTGTGTCTTTCAGCTCATTGCCAACTTGCAGCACTTGTATATCATTTTGCTTTCAAGTGGAGTTGTCTTTATCGCAATTTCTCAAAAGTCAATCTAGAGTCTAGTTCTCTACAAATAGTACACAATAGGCAGTGATGAAGCACAGAGCTTAATACAGTCTATCAGATAAAGCAAGAAATTCCTCAAAAAGTAAAATTCCTTATTTTGGCTTCCAATGATTTCCGTCTATCATAAAAATAGCGTAGAAGCTTTAAAGCATAGTAAGATGAACAGTTTTGCTGATATTGCAGTTAAATAATTTTTTCTTAATTTTTTAATTTCAAGTATGTATCACCAATTGTACCATGGATAGCTTATATAATTAGACTTGAGAAAAGGAGCGATCAAGATCTGCTTGAAAAGAAAATCGGTCACAGATCAACAAAATAAGAAAATAATTGACACGTAGCTACAATCCTGAAAGATCAGCAAAATATCAAGAACCTTTGGTAAGAAATGAAAACAAATTACAGTAGCCTACATGGGAGCCAAAAGCTTTAATCACTTGGGAAAGAGGGTCATCAGGAGGTGCAATGCAGATGATTCAAATAATTGAATAATTTAACAGGAATATACAAATCTCCTTTTGAGGGGTTACTCAGTTATAGATTGATACAATAGCCAAACCATTGTTAGCATCATTCAAAATCATTGGGACTTTGTTAGAGCCAGCAGCAGTAGCAGCCCCCTGAATTACCCATCATTGATAGAATATTAATTAATCTGGAATCACATTGGGAATAACATACCATCCTCACTGCTCTCGTCTGCCACAGCAGCATTTGTGGGGTCTTGTGCGTCACCAGATATCGTTTGTGCCTTACCAGTTGACAAATTCTCAGCATTGGTAATATCACTTGTTACAACATTATCAACAATCTCTTTACCAGAGGTTCTTTTTTCCTTTCTATTCAATTTACTGTCTTCCTCATCTGGTGAATCAGCTTTTCTACTTATATAAGTGCGATCATCTTTCAAATTATATTCATCTAAAAAATCTTCAAAATCACTAGAATGTGTAAATTCATCGAATAATTCGAATGAACGTTTATTTTGGGCACCAGCGTTATTTGAATCAACACCAAGTTGATGGATTCGGTCAGCAATATCATTTAAATGGGTTTCAAGGTCTCTGTAAGAATCCTGTCTTGAAGATTTCGATGATGCCCAATCTAGAATAGAAATAGTGATATATAAATAAAATTAGCCTCTAAACATAATAAACAATTTTCTTGTGCCCAAACAAGAGATTTGTGTGATTACAAGTAGAACAGAATAAATTTTCTGTTTCCATGGTAACAATCTAATGGCAATTTGAATTCATAATTGTGATGACTGGATGCTCAATGAGGAATACATAGGAACAAGCGTATTGTACACTCCCTTTTGTATTTACAAAATGTTGAGCCATCTACCTGCGATATGTTATTGCTACGTAGCATTGTTGCATAGCTTACTCATTTTGTAGTTTGAGAACACTGGCATAGCAAAACTGTCTTGCATAAGGGGAGATTTGTCGCTAGTTCTACAATTCAACTTGACCTCGTTCTAATGGTGAGTTAGTCTCTGGTTCACTGAAAAGCAGCCTACAAACGATGGTTGAACAAGTCTAGTCTGCTGCCATATCAGAAAAAGCCTCACACAGTAAACAGCTTTGTTTCTAAATAGGAAATAGTACACAACACAAAACATATAGCTATAGGTGTACTGAATGTATCCCAAACCTGATTATGGTTAATTTGAGGATTTTCTCTCAAGACTTCAAGAGAATGATTTAAATAAAAAATAGAGGCACTTTAATAAGGAGTATTTTGACACATCTGATATTGTAATAGCCACGCAAAAGTTGGTCAAGTAATAGAGAGCGATCCTCAATAATTGTTAGAACTACCATGGCATTACAATATTTCCAAAAACTAGTTATTTATAGTCCTACAATATTACATCTTGGCGAGAAACTCTCCGAAGAAAAAAATGCAAATAGTCTGATGCAGCCTTAAAAACAAATACTTGCTGAGTGAATGATTGATGAAAATAGCTTTAAATGGCAATGGGTGACAAGTCCTTGACAGTTTATTCCATTTACGACAGCCTCAGGAAAACAAAAATGTTTCTGCCTGGCTCAAAACAAGTAAATCAAGGGACGATTTTTTACAAGACACCCCAATCAACTGATGCAGTATTGATACTGTTGGAACAATGATCCAAGGGATTAACTCAATTATTAATCGCCTATTGGATATCGGAGATATCACGTGAGATGTACCGGAAGGGACAGAGGTCTTCAATCAAATAGCAATTTATTTATCGAACTAAGAAGTCCTATAGATAACGAAACGATGGTCGCTATTCCCGTGTGGCGAGTTGCCGAATTACCACATGTAATAAAATAAAATGGTCTCTGTCAATAAAAATCACTTTATATTTATTTGTGTTGTACAAAATCAATGCAACACTTTCTCACGATGCACAATGTTGAGGGCGGTCTGTTTTCTAAGTTTAGAAAACTGTACGAGCTGAGGTCGTAAAAACGACATCTCACAACTCA
>JANVCG010075000.1:0-16862 GCA_025505365.1 Haliclystus inabai
ATAACTTGGGGACATACAAAGTTCTCTCAAGTTTAGCTTTCTTGAGCTTGTGATTACATTTCATTCTCAATGACACTTTACCAACTCCTACTGCATCAATTAGCGTGCCATCAACTATTTGAACTTTCTAAGGATTGTTAAATTGTCTTTAATTTTCAAGTAAGTGTAAATCATTTCTCATGTGTCATGTTGCACCAGAGTCCAAATACCAAACAGAAGATTTCATAGAGTCACCAACAGAAGCAGCAACCAAACTAACAACATCACTTTCATAATCACCTGTGTCTGTTGTCTTTGAAGCATTTTCATTATGCTTTCCACTGCCACGGATGGAATACTTCTCACAATCAGGACTAATGTGGCCTCTTTCACCACAATTGTAACAAGATCTGGTTTCTATGAACTTTTGTTTGTTTAAGGTTCTCCGTGCCTTCATAGCATTCTCATAGTCTAATGTACTTGCATCATGAACAGTTAAACCTGAAAAGTTCCGTTTCTGCACTTAACCAACTAAAGCGGTACGCACGTCTTCAATCTTCAGGTTCTCTCACGTTTCCAAAGCAGTCACGAGCATTGCGTAATCGTCGGGCAAACTCCCTAGCAAATAGCGATTTGGTCATCCTCCTGGACAGGTGTGCCAAAAGTTGCGAGTTTATCACACAGTTCTTTCATAGTTCTAAGATGACTCTCCATAGAGGCATTCTGCTTTAATTTTAACTGGAACAGTTGACACGGAAGATAATACTCATTGGCAGTCGTGTTTCTTTCAAAATGGCTGCATAACGACTTCCACATTTTCTGCGGATCTTTGCTGCACGAAGTGAGGAGGTGTACATATTCCCCACTCAAAGATGTGGCAATTACAGCAAAAGCACGAAGCTTATTTCTCTTGTTAGATGGTGCTGACTCTCCTTTCTCTTTCTCCTCAATAAAATCTTCATCAATAAAGCGCCACAAGTCTTTTGCCAGCGCACACGCCTTAATTTGAAACTTCCAAGTTTCCCAGTTTTCCGCCTTCAACTTCTCAAAAACAAATCGTTCTCGGTCGTCTGCCATACTTAGAATCCTGGGCCCATAACCTGTTAAAAAAGGCTAAATAAAAAGCAGCTATTCGTTAGTTAAAACGAATGACTGAAAGACTGTTTACTCGTGACTGTACTACAATGCACTTTACACTAGAAAAACATGCTTTGCAGATTTGTGAAATAGTGCACTGCATCAACAAATTCAGTTTTATCAATAAAAATAAATGCTATAATTTTTGCATTTGAAATTCAATTGAGATTCCAAATGTGACCTCGGGAAGAAGCAGTAGTGGTTACGTCTTTAGATACAGTATTTTCTACTGACTGTAAGAGCAGAGCACATCTAACATTGATGGAATATTTTAACTAACGTCCTGTGATAAACATGAAATAGTTTTAAGAATATTAAATGATAATTTTGTATGTTGCTGAGTCATCCATTTGTTATTTATCAACAGTCCTCCCCAAAACGAATCTGAAGCAAATCTATGCAAAAGTCTTGTATTGGACACGCTTTTACTGGCATTACCATATTTGAAGCCAGATATTCAACGCTTGCATTCAACTAAGAATCCTCTGAAATTATCAGACCAGAGTGATGTAAAAAAGGTTAGTTGATTATTTCAATCTCAAGCTTATAATGTTCAATGGCAGAATATCACAATATATTCAGTTTTTAACCAGAATTTTATGTTACCATGAGATTTGAATTGACTCAATTGTTTACTTGTGTCACAAAGGTATCATGTATGTTTTAAGTTCACTTAGTGGTAAATTGTCTTGTTGGTGTTTATACCAAATGAAAGTAGATGAGACCTTGCTCCAATAGTTGCTCCATTGATTTAAATACTAATTGGTTTTATGTCTTGCTATGGTTCTCAATTCCATCAACAAAATTGCTGGCGATAATATCCCTCAAATTGTAATAAGAAATTACCTCATGCTAACTACACTCAAATAAAGATTGTTGGAAATTGAAGTATGTACAAAGTGGAACCACAATCCTCCCAGGCAAGTGTATCCAATGCTTTGGTATATCTCCCAGAATTTCCTGATGGGTACAGTCATACCTATATTGAAACTAGTAAACAAAGAACTACAATTGCATTTGAATATTATCTAGAAATATTTAGACCAATATTTCAAGTTTTTTAATTTCTTTTTATGAATATTAGCCAACGATATTTAATAAAATTTTCTGTTTGTTGCTCAGCTCCCTAATACAGTGTTTCTCTCCCTTTGCGATATTGTTGATCAATTATCCCTGCCTGACATGGTTTATCAAATGGCAAGAGAAGTCATCTTACAAGGTAATCAGTCACATATTATACAGGGTGTTCAACTAATGGCTACATCAATATTATTTATCAAATCAACATTAATTTGATATTTATATATAAATAGAAGAGCTCATTATCACCATCTTTTTTCAACAGTCATACACACATATTGATTTTGTATTAAGCGATTATGAAACAAAAATGCTGTGTTGCACACGCTTTTGTAAACACAGAAGTTACCTAATGAGACAAGTGGGAGCCATCAGAGATCACGATTCACAGCAGTTTCTTTGTTGATAATCTGTTGATAATCTCTGGTAATATTATAGTTCTCCCAGTTTGATGATGTACCTAGTCTGTTTACATACAGAATATGCATTCAACACACTCCAAAACATAAATCAGTTGGATGTATGATTCGGAAATACTTTTGACAAATGTTTACATCGTCCTTATTGCCTCTGTTTCACTAACAATGTTCTAAAGAAACGCTCACTGATTTTGTTTCATATGACTATTTACCACTAGCATTGCTGAAGACATTCAAGGTGCTTTGAAAGATTCCAAGATGCAACAATAGGGAGGTACACTTAAATTTTCGACCCCTCTGAAACAGCTTTAAAACGAAGAACAAGGCTATGTGAAAACGTTTCCCAAGCATTTTTTCAATCAGAAAAGAAATGAGCAAGTTATTGTTGTTTTCATCTTGAAAATTTCCATCCGGTTGCTATGACTCCGCAAACGGTGAGTTTCACGTTTTCACGATTGTGACGTCACTCCCCTCTTTTTGTCAAGACTTCCATTCTTTGGCGGTGTAAACCCTGTTAATTTTGGTTTTTTCAGCTATTGATTCTCCTCACTACAAGTTGGATTTATGCAAAAAAAATTGCATACGAGATGAACGTGAACTATTGTGAAGCTTATGCTGGGAATTTTTAAGAAATACAAAGTTCACGGCTCTTGAATTTAGCTGCAAGTATTGTTTGTTTTTGTTGCCATAAATGGAAAGAATAATGAATGAATGCAAATTTATGCTATAATTTCTTCGCAAAGGCATATTATTTCGAAAGTGTTAAACTGTTTTGTTCTAAAATTAATCTCAAAATGCATAACTTAGAAGAAATCATTGCAGAAAATTGCATTTACCTTGTTGCATTACTCGTTCCCTTTATGACGAAGAAAACAAACAATACTTGCAGCTATATTTAAGAGCCGTAAACTTTATAGTTCATGAGAAATTCCCAGCATAAGCTTTAGAATAGTTTACTTTCATCTCATATGCAATTTTTTTTGAATAAATCCAACTTAAAGTATTGGAGAATCGACAGTTGAAAAAAACAAAATTAACAGGGTTTACACTGCCGAAGAATGGAAGTTTAGACAAAAAGAGGGGAGTGACGTCGCAACCGCAGAAACATGAAACTCACCGTTTGCAGAGCCATGGCAACCGGATGAAGATTTTCAAGATAAAAACAGCAATAACTTGCTCATTTCTTCACCGATTTAATAAATAATTGGGGTACACTTACACCTAGACTTGTTCTACACTTTGAAGCTGTTTTCAAAGGTTTGAAAATTCAAGTGTACCTCCCTAATTGATTGCTTCCTCGGTGCCTCCCAATTTATCCAGTATGTTGAACACCAAATGTGAATGAAAACTTGTACTAAATGAATTCTAGCACATTTTTCTGAAATGAGCCACAGAAAAATAAATATTTACAAGAATCTGTTCAAAAGGCCCTACTCAAAGTAGTGTATAGTTGTGTAACCAAAAACCAATCAAACATATTTGACAGGTGATGAGCAATGACATGAAATAAAACATGTTTAAACTCATCCACTGATGAGCTCTGGCTTAGGTGCTTGGTTCGTGAGATTTATATTCTATGTTAAATGCTTTCTATATAAGTATCTGTATGCTTCTGTGTGCTCCATGCTTTAGTGCCATTGTAATGCTTGCTGCTATTGCCACTGGCAAACCTGTCCTGCTCCATCTATGGTCCCTAATCCCTACCCAACCAAGCACACTGATACTCAGTGGAATTAATTATATTCTAAATAATATGGCATGAAATACTTACCATTATATAGACATTGACTTAACAACCTAAAAGTCTGTAAACCAATGCAAGGGAAGGGAGTGTGGGAGCACTCAAATATTACATGAATGATCCATAAATAACCACTTAAAATGCTTCAATGATACTAAAAAACCTACTGCTAAGCAGATAACTTGCACAAAACGATAGGCTCAGCCTACACACATCAAAATCAGCTGCTAATATTCAACATGACAAATTGCCAGCACTGTCCCACAGCACATGAATAGAAGAATAAGTATGTCTGAATTAAACCATTGCCGATGCCCAGTACTTTGCTCACTCCTAGATTACCTGAATTTAGACGTAAATCATTCTCCAATCGTCACCCTTGCCCCACAAGTGATATCGGTATTTTCTTAGCCACTAGCTAGATCAGCCAAAAGGTACTGGCTACTCTAAATGTTAATGGGGATTCACTGTAACAATATTGTGTCTGAGCTCAACAATGCCTTAACAGATTCTGTTGAGTCACCAGTATGCCTCCCACAGGACCTTTCCAAATCGCATGATCAATTTAGCCAATAAAGGAATTGAATTTTTTCTATTACTACTGGCATAAGAGAAGTCTTCTTGTGACAAAATTCTAGCACTTGCTGTGTTATTGTTATTTTCTCTATTTATTTTATGAGCCTTTTTGATAAAGTCCTCAGATGGTATTACTGTACATTATTATAATTTATATTGACTTGAAACAAGCTTCTGGTGCTGCAGACTTGCTATTTTTAAGATTAAGTATGTTGAAACTATATGGTAGTGATGAAATAGCTTATTTTTGACATTATATATAATAGGTTAGCGAAGAAATTGTTTCCATAAGTAATGTAAACTCTAACGTAGGTACAAATAAAAGATGGTATATGTCAAGGATCACTCATTAGGCCATCATTTTCATTAATGTTTCTAATTTGTACATAATGGCAACATAAATTCTTATGCAGGTGACACACTGTTATGATTAGCAAACAGCAATTTAAAGAAAATAGAACGATAATTTACATCTAATTAGGAATCAACATATAACTGGCTGTTAAACATAGTTAAAATGAATTGCATGGTCATAGGAAAAGGTTGAAAAGCAAGATGCGTATCAAGAATTGCAAATAAATATGATCATTAACAAGTAATAAGTAAATTTATTTTAATATCTCAATATGATGCTTTTATTTGATTCTCAATTCTTATTCACAAAAATTTTCCAAACCCATCTACAATTCAATTGTTTTGAATACGTTTTAATGAATATAAAGTAAACAGGTGGATTTCTGGTTTTCTGTTGTTTCACGGACAAAAGGTTTCATATAAACTCCCTTCAAGCTTCTGTATTTCTGAGCTTCAAGTGCTTTCTACAATTGCATTGGCATTTGACTTGAGCCTTTTCGTGTCACATTGCTTTTTATTGTTTCAGGTGCAGAGGTGTTTTTCCCTCACTGTGAAGCCCGCCGTGAACACCTTCTGAAACTAGTCAAACAGATTTTAGAAAACAACCAGCAAGACTCATTGTCGCTTACCTTTGAATCACTCTGCTCATTCTTCAGTAGTAAAGATGCCGGTGGTCTCCTTGGTCTGCCCAATACATTGCCCAAGGTTTGAGTATCATAATTTATTTTAATTTTGCTTGTGATGGTTAAATGATGACAATTATAAACTTAGGATCACAATGAAAGTACACATATCACCACGGGTCACCACGTCACAGATATCAAATGCCAATCAGTAACTACTATGGTATTTATCACCTTCAGTATGTATATTCAAGTTAAACGCTGACCAAATCTGATAAAAATTCAACTTGTTTCATCATTTCTACTATCTGATATGTGGTTATTAAGACATAATTGATCAGTGTAGTAGTAGTTGTTCATCATTGACTGTCAATGACGACAATAATAATTTGAATTGATGACTGTTCGCTGAGGTGATTACCACCAGAAATGGGTAGACGCACTGCACATCAAAGCACCAGGTGGCAAAAAGACAATTCCCTTCTAATTTGTGATTTATTTACTCTGTTTTTATAAAGGATGGATTCAATGCTAGTGATGTCGTCAATGTGGTAGAAACGCTTATTTGTGTCACTCACAATGAGGTTTGCAGCTGTTTGCTTTCAAGTTGTAGTAAAAAGTATATTATACTTTTTCATAATGAAGTATAAATTGCCAAGCATCTTGTCTGGAATGCTGAATGCGTAAACCTGAGCCTCCAATTCAGCTTTTAATGGGGCTAAATCCAATATTAATGTTATGTTGTTAGTAACCACGAGGGCTACAATAAGGTTAAATGACATGAAATTTAGTCTGAAGAAACCTCTTTATTCAGTTGGATATAAATTATGTATTGATTGGTCATTAGTGTGCAGCTGAATTAAAAATGGATTGCTCATCAATATAGTGACAATCTATTATTTTTAATGGATATGATTATGCAAATCTCTATACATTTCCATGTCTTTGTTCATTACAGTGCATTATGGGAATCAATAACAAAGAACTCTCCCATGCAAGTAAACCATCGAGTCTTGTTCAACTGGTTTGTGCTTTACAGAAGACACTCTTAACATGGTGCTATACACAATGCAAGGATTCTTTGCATGTTTCCAAGTCAATTGCATCCCATGTAATAAGAGAATGTAAGTTACTTCCAAATGTATGCTCTTTTGAGTGTAATCAGTGTTATCTTCATGTACTGACAGATAACTGTATAAAACTTCAATTGGTCATCGTTTCATTTGGCATTACTTATGATTGGAACACAACGGTTGACTGGTACACAGAACATCCATCTGGGTTGCATATGATTAACGACTGCAATCAATCTAAGATTTTGTGCTAGAGAGGGCACCTGCATCTACTTCATATGAAACTCAATGTTAAGCTTGTTTATTTATTTTTAATTTGTATGCAATTCTTTCATAGGAGAAATCTTTATTCATTGTGTTATTTTATCTTCAAGATTTATCAGTTGTTGCCCAAAAAGCATTATCTATTTTTCGTCTTTTGCTGGCCTGTGATAACAAGGTATTGTAACTGCATTCAAATACCTATGTAGATGGCAATGCCCTACTGAAACATCCTGTACATTGATTGTGTCCAGCCAAATTGCTATCAATACAAGCATATGGTAGATACTTGTTGTCTCAGATATCAGCCGCATCACTGTAAATCACTTTTAACATTTCATTATTTAGTTATCAAGGCAATTTAATGATTGAAATATATTAATTGATTCATCCATTCATTCACGTAACTCTTGTTTGATAATCTACACGTCATCTCAAGGTTAATACTCAGTGATATAATTCTTAGATAAAGTCAATTCAGGATTGACATAAAGGGGACTCCAATGAACAGCTTTTGTATCCAGTGCCCTTCCATGGGATCTGTTTTTCTTTTCACCATGATTAATTGTTGATGGCTGGTGTATTTATGATTTATTTTGCCATTTCTTTTAGTTGGCTCTTATTGATGATCTGGAGCACAGCTTCGTCTCTGTAGTACTGAGACCATTGGTAAGTAATAACCATTAATGTCAGATTCTTGTGAAGTTTTGCAATCAAGTCCAAACGTGTATGTCAGCTGCTCAATTAACTAAAATGCCTTTCATTGTAACCTAACTGTTGTGGCAAAGACAGTCACTTATTCTCTGAGCCGCTCTGATGATGGAAAAATGAAAAAGAATCACTTGTTTGTTGCCTAAGTACACTTTATAGCCTTAATATCTAAAAAACATTTGCAATTTCTGTGGTAGAAATTAGCAGTGAAGCAGTTGCAAATGAAAAGATTTCTGTCAAACATTGCTGAAGCTTATTTCAGAATGCAAAGTGGTTCCAAAATGAGGATTTTGTCCCTTCTCTATTCTAAACCTGCTTCCAAGATTCTGTAATATTCAATTGAAATCTGAACTCTGGAGCATTCAACATTTGTTACATACATTATATTGCAAAATTCACTCTCAAGAAACCTTCAAATATTGGATTAAAATTCTAATTAGCTATGTTTTGCTCCCAAAATTTTCATCGTTTCGTTCAAATAAGAAAACAGCTCACTTTCCTCCTAGCCACTAGTTTTGCTTTGTAAATCTTGTATTTGAAGCTGTGTTATTTGGGATGTATGTCATTCACTACAATGTTCTCGTGAATTTGATTTAATAAATGACAAAAGCTACCGATTAGATGCCCCCTCAGAATTTGACTAAGTAAGTTCATACATCTGTTTAGGTCTTGTTTCTCAATCTGTTTGCCAAGTTGGATGTTTTACCGTTTGAACTGTTGCAAAGTATGAAAGATATTTCCAAAGTGCTGCTTGAGATTTCACAACAGATACCAGAAAGGCTGTCACATGTCAAAGATTGTCAGTGGACATCAGAAAATACTGTAGTCTTTAAAACGTGGCATGTTGAATCAGCGCATCCCTATGAGAGTAACTCAAATATTCACATGGTAAGTGAAAAAACCCACAACCTCGTTACCGATTATATTCATTCTATAGAAGAGTCTTCCGACTGGAAACTACATAAATAACCAGTTGAATCCCGAACCTGGAATATATATTTCAAAATACAAGGCTTTCTTTTGAGTTGAGACCCCAGCTAGTTTTACTTTCAGTCTTTATATGCACCACACAGAATGATGTTCAGTGGATTCACAATTTTCAGCTTTTGGGGTGTAACATCAATTCACTTTACGTTATCAGATGTCAGAAGGTCCATTGTTATAGTATAGATAGTAATAAGCATATCATGTTCAAATCTTACAAAAAAGTATTTCACTGTTTATCTTTTAGTCATTTGATTCCCCTGAATGCAGCATGTTTCGCATTGAATTTGACGACCGCTGTATAACAGAGCGAAGGTAATTCATACTCATTGTCCTTGCACTCATTGCTGAAACACGGAATTGATGTGTCAGTTGTGTGATGATAATAAAAACACTCTGGCATTTACTCTGGTTGATCTTTTACATTCAGGTATGATTATCTTGAGTTCACTGATTCAGCTGGTGTTAAACAGAAGTTTGATGACAAACCGGGAACGGACAGGTGGCCAAAGGTAAGCACATTATGATCTCTGGTTCACATCCACAGTAAGTCTTTCACTCTTGACTCAAGTCATAACAGAAAGTCTTCAAATCAAATTGGTTAGTTAGAAGCTGTCTGCATGCAAAATGGCAATATTATAGTGATGTATTGCAATGAGATTGAGGAAACGTTTTCAAGCAATTTTGATTGAGAAAGGAAAAGCTATTGGTAAGCTGGAGTTGTTTCTTTTCCGCTTGATAGGCAATTGAATTTAATGCCAGCAAATCTCTTCTGTTTCATTTTCACTCTGACGGAAGTGACAACCACTGGGGTTACAAATTTAAGGTATGTAAAATAACAGAGTTGAGGTGATTTGTATAGGTCTGCATCGCATCAGATTGAGCACTTTCAATTTGAATATATTTTTTAAATATCTGAATCCAAATCCAATCCATATCAATCTGCCTGAGATCAGTAACGCAGTCAAGGTTTACTCACAAACAAAGTTAGGATGAAAACTTACATAAAACTGCCAAGAAAAGTAACTAAACCAGCTATATGTATGCTACTTGTTTCTGTTTACTGCTAATTACATTTTATTTTCAAAGTCTTTCAATAGCGAAGGCTTTAATTATGTTGTCAGTTGTGTCGTATGATGATCGCAAAAGCATGAAACTTTTAATAACAGCCAAAGAATGTCTCTTTCTTGACTTCTCACCATTATTATTGTATCCAGGCTCTGCTGTTTGCCAGCATCGAGCACTATTTAATTGCTAAGATCAATTAATTGTTCTTTTTTATCTTGAATATATCTTAAATATCTTAAATATATCTTAAATATGCTTTTCTATGCTTTGTCATAATTCACTGCATTGGTGATGTTTAGACAAACAAGTAAAACAAAATTGATAAAACAGCCATAAGGAAGCTCAATCAAACTACTACTCAAATGTCTCAAAATTTTTGATTGCGGATAAATGCTAAATGAACATTTTCTAGAAGGGATGTTGCAAAAGAAAGAAGGCCTAATTTCATGTAACCTTTCTTGTCAGGTGTCAGCTCTCGGTACTCCTGATGTTGCTGTCTTGTGGCTGTTTGATTTGCAATTGAGTTTTGCACGACTTTTTGGATCATTTTGCAGTCATTCCATTGACACGTCCAAAGGTAAATATCACTTTCCCGCATTACATGTAAACAACGCATATAGCATACTTAGGTCCAGGAGTGCTGATTGTTGTCAAAGTCTAACAATAATTTCCAGAAGTTTGTTTTTCATCATTACCTCGCTCGTTTTGGTTTCATGTTTGCAGCAATCGATTCTCTGTCACCTTGCAGTAGCAAAATAAATAACCATAGCAACAACAATAACAACAGCAATAATATCAATGTTGGCAATGGTGTTAATGTTGAACATGAGACTGTCGATCCAGCAAATGCATTACTTCACAGTGAGTTGTGGGCCTCTTTGTTCCGTGGTGGTTATTTGATTGGAAAACTTGAAAGATCTCTCTCTGGATTCCATGTAAGTAGGGGATACCATTTGTCTTGAAATGCTGCACCTTATATTGCTTAAAACAGTGACTCTTACTATTTCATTGGTTGCAGTCGTTTCCCCAAAATACCTTGATATGATTTGCTCTAGGTTTTCAGCCAGGCCTTACTGCAATGAAGCTCTGAATTCTCCTTTCAACTGTCATGAGTCATTTGATTCCCTCTCGCTGGTCTTTCATGTGTTTGCGTTACAGTTGAACCCATCATGCACTCATGAAGGGGGTATCAAACATACTTTTTATTTGCGACAGCATTACTCATAGTTTGTGCTTTTTTACAACTAATTTTTGAACCTGAAAGTTCAGCCTTCAATAAACTTTAAAATATACAGTATTGTGTTTTCATAAATTCTCTTATTGACCCTGTCTGCCTTTGACAGTTATTCCTGTTGTCATAATAATTGATGTGGCGTTTGTAATCATTATGAATTTATGTAGGGATGCAGTCCATCAGAATCAAATGTCAATTCATTCTTACTCAGTGTAGCAAGAAGTACAACTGGTGATGGCAAAGACTTTGTTAAAAGGTAGTAGTGCAACATAAGACAACAACATCCATTGAAACTGTTTTCAGTTTAGATCACTATTGAATGTATTGTGGATCATTTCGTTAGGTACAGCAAAAGCAATTGCTCAGCAGGGCTCAATCTTGGTGGTGGCGAAGTGATTCAATCTGCTGTTAATTCTGTTTTTGCTGCACTCATTTGGCATACCCAAGAACTCAGAGAACAAGTCATGTCACTAGGTAGTTTGCTATGACAATTTATGTAAGAGATACTTTGTAACAGAATCATAAATTGTTTTCATAACTTATCTTTCCAACAAATTTATTTTTGGTGGAATGAAATCTCAAAACGCCAAATTGAGGTAACAAGGCTTGAAGCTTTACAATCCTAATTCTTTAACGCTATCTTACAGAAACTGAAACTTTGTCATACTTGTTGTTTTCAAAAATGCATATTAATACAATTATGAATGATGTAGCTAGTTATTAATTCTCATTCAGAATTTCTAGAGTTTCAATCAGAGATTCATAGAGTTTTGACTCAAACCCTCAAAACATGATTTGCAATAAAACTAGCAAGACCTTTCAGAAGACTAAAAGTAAAATTTAGAAGAAAATTATCACAAAACGTCTTGTTCCTATTCTCGTGAGGATAGCTTTAATATTAAAAGCAACATACTATAATTTATTGTTTTACAACCACTGTTATTATTGTCTCTATAAGAATTATTAAATTACTTGGAAACAACAAAACTGAATTTGTGACTAAAATTTCCATAATTTTGACTTTATGCCATTACTGAGAACTTCCCCATTGACACAATTGTTGACACTCTTGCGAAGGTCTGCAGATTCTGCTGCATTTTTGTGCTTGATGTCTATCTTACGAGTATTCGAACTCATTATGTGAGCAAATTGTTTTGAAAAAAACAATCAGTCAGCATGTAATAGTTATTTTATGAGAAGATTGGTCTCATTTTTAAAGAAAATTCTTCCCTTATTATTCTGTTCATGACATTACACCTCCATTAGCAGGGCACCTGTCTTATCCTGAAAATTTGTGTGGTCCCTAGACTATCCACTCAAGACAGGTTTCAATGTACTCAATATATATATTGCTATAGCTTGAATTTGCTAGTTTCTTGTCTATCAATAGCGTCTTCAACTTCATTATCAACTGATGAGCCATCCAGTGAGATAATTACCGCTTACAAGACTGCAAATTCAATTCGCCAATCATTGGTAAGCATTGAACATTTGAAATTGAGCAGCAATCAACTGTTATAAAAATATATGTATGATTTTAGTATTTGATGAACAGGTATCAATGAAATACAGCAATGATTTGAAAATAAATCATTTGAAAATCTAATCGTTTGCAATGCTTGACAACTTTGAAATTTCTTATTTTTCGCTCACAGTCAACATAATTCTGTTGCATCAGTGCCCTCCTATTCTAGTCACAGCTCCAAACAAGAGCTCTGCTGAGACCTGTGCATGCTTTTGTACTGTAGATGTAATGTAATGTGCTATTGTATTCAGCTGAGACGACGTCAAGAGATTCTTGTTGCAGTTGAAACTTGTTCTATGGAAGGTCGGCCAGCTCCTGATCCAGACGCACCAGGTAAGAGACACTATAAACTATTCAATGGTATATTTACTTTCAGTCCCTGCAATGATAATGGTATTCTCCTGATTTTATACTAGCTGTCTCATGCCGGGAAAAGGCATTGTTTCTTTTGAAATTTGCTGGCTTGTCCAAACTCAAGAAATCGAAAAGAGATGTAAGAACATTGGAATAGTCAAATGTTAGTATGTCTACATAAGATTTATCCAGCTACTTACTGATGGCTGTTTACAATTGTCATTTCAGACTGCTTCTCCATTGGATCGAAGATCATCAGCTCTTAACCGTCCAAAATCTTGGCATAAGCAGGAAGGTCGCGATAATACTGGAAGCAACAAACAGGTTTGTATAGACAGGATGCTTAATAAATCCCTCGTTGAACAAATAGAACTTTTTCAATACCATGCACCCGTGCTAATGTAGCCATGAACTAAGTTGTAATGCTGTTAAATTGGGGACCCTAACTTTTTAGTGATACTTTAACGAGCACATAAATTGCAATCTTTTAGCTCAAGCCAAAAATCTATATTTCATGTACAGATACAATCTCATATATGTGTAAGATTACAATAGTAATATAAATTGAAACATCTATCACAAATACGCAGACTGACAGGCTCCGACTATGTTTTGAGATTGAGAAGCCAGTTCTTTTCCTGCCTTGCTTTCAAATATCAAAATCTCTCTGAAAAGTCATTGGTTCATTGAGCTAATATCACCCATATGTTAATCTTATTCCATCAATTGTTTTCCAAGGGCCAATTTTGTGAAGAAGAAAAGTACCCAACTTTTAAACTCGTCATTGAATTTGTGATGAACATGTCCCTTTCACATGAAAAGTAAGACTTCTATCTTGTATTGACCATGTACTAATCTCATTTGATTTGATCACATGGCTAATTCCAGGATCCAATCTCAGCTTTACAATCAGATCTTGAGATTAGAATTGTAGAACATTTGTAATCATTAAATATGAGCAAATCACAAAATTTGCCAATCACTTTTACCAGCTGTTTATTATTGATTATTTCTAATAATGGTCAAGATTAATAAAAGGATGCATTTGGCACCAACATTTTTTATCCTGGATTCAGGTTTCTTGGTCTAAATAATGAAGTTCGGAAAAAGGAATTTTCCGATTTGGACATGTATAATCTGAGATAGTTAATGCTGAATGTACCACTTCAGTATTCTTTATTCTGAATACAATGAGAGGGCTTACTATTGACAAAAAGATGCATGTCTTGACTTGTAAAAATTCCACATCTCATCAGTCCCGTTTAAGTAAGATAGTCTGATTTACAAGTCAGCCAAGGAAAACTCTACAACAAAAAAGGCACAGTACTCGTCAATTAACATGTTCAAGGTGCGAAGGTGCCAAGTGGTTCTGAGCATGGTCTGCGCAAAAGCGTAGTCTAAACAGTCTTTTTAACAATCGAAAACATCACAGCCTGCTCAAAAAAAGAGCACGGGCCGTTTTCCTGCAAACGTGGCGTCACAGTTACTCATTACGATTGGTTTTTGTGCTATTCAGCTGTTTTTAATAACTTTGAGCCTATAATTAAATGTATTTGGAAGATATCTAATTGCTAATGATCAAATTTAATCAGTCATCAATGTACAATTTCACATCTTGTACCTTATCTTCAATTTTTAACTAAGCAAAATCTCTTTTTCTAGTTTTTGGTCTATTAAAACATCTACGTCGAAACATTAGATATTTATCGTCTTTGATTAATACAATAATTTTATTTTTCCAAACTCTGTACAGTAACCTCTGACAAATCATGCCTCCATGGTTGGTTAAAGTAGAGTCAGCCTTCTTACTCCTCTGGGTCATAATAACAATGCAGTAGACTACAGATTTTTAGGATTTTCTCAGTACCTTTGTGATCGAAAATTAGTACAGGCAATCAAGGAAATGAATTCTTATGAGCTGTGTAAACCCCTAAAATAAGCAGCACTGGTCTATAATTTTTCAACACCTATGATGTTAATTGACGAGTACGGTGCCTTTTTTGCTGTAGTGTAAATGGCCCTTTTTGGCAAAAATATTTATAAATTTCTTAAAATGTGCCTTCCCAAGGTATTTATTTATGCTAAACTCAAGTTTTTTTGTCAAAATACCATGTCAACTATACCATATCTATTTTACTGGCATGAGATAACAATTTTTGAAGTCTCTACTTGTTTGTTTATCTATAGTAAACCCTCTCATCATTTTCAGATGAGTATCAGACAAATAAAATTAGATGATGCTAAAGTAGTACATTCAACATCAAATTTCTCTGCTTATTTGCGTCCAAATTGAATTTTTTTTCCAAACTTCATTATTTAGCCCAAGCTACCTGGGTCTGGAATAAAATATTGTTGTCAGGAACACTTTAATTTAAGGAAAACAAGATCTATTATGCTTTCTAGGCTTAGCTCTCAAATAGCTTTTATTTCTGAGGAATCTTTCAAGTGTTTTTGATTCTGTAGATCAAATTACAAAACAACATTCAAATCCTCCCTGATATGATGAAAAACATTGTAGCACTGATTATTATATCTGTAATGTTTTGTGTTTTGTTACGATTCAATGCCAAAAAAAACAAGCACATATGAAACATACATTATATTTTACAAGAAAACGAATGAAGGTGAAAATACATAAACAGTATTCATGTTTCATTGAATATTCAAATTTGCATGAACAGTTCTGTTCAGAATTTAAACTTTTATGACTCTTACATTACTATGGTCACTATGCGTTATATTTTCCAAAAGCTGAGTTGAGAAGTAATGACGTTAGCCGTTTTTTATTGCTGATTAATTTACTGCTTACAGATAATTAAAAAATGTTCCATCCAACGAGCAGAGCTTATTACTTCTAATCAGTTGTCTCATTTTTATTACTTATCATGCACATACTAAAGATATGGCTGTACATACAGTACTTCCTTCTGCCGATTGATCTCATCGTTTGATGATTGTGGATGATCAGAAATTGACAAACTAAGCATCATGATTCAGGAAAATAGAAATGAAAAAACGCTGCATCGTTTTTTTTATGCACCCATGTCAATGTTGAATTATCCAGATCTGACTGATCTTCGAGTTTTAAGGGAAGATTTTGATTTTCTATTTTCAATTCCACATTGAAACAGGGCTAAATTGCTCTGAGTTGGAAAGCTACTTGTTGTTGTTTTTTGTAATTTGTATCAAGTATCACTGGCATGGATTTGCCTTTCGGAAAATTCTGTTTGGATTAATCATTGTCTGTTTTCTTTCAGAATTCAATCACTGCTTCATCAAAGACGCAATTATGCCAACTTGGTTTCAAACGCTTTCTCCTTTGCATCAGATTACCTACAATTACAATCAACAGATCAACAGTTCAAAGTAAGAAAGCACTTCTTGATTTACAGTATAACTAAACCTGTTAAAATCATCATCATCATCATTAAAACTATGAATAACACTTTTATTCTTTAGAGTAAGGGTGGGTAAGCACTTACAATAAAGTTGTAAAAGTAAATTGTTCTTGTGCATCTGGTTAGCATTTAGTAGCAATGATGCTGTATTTAAATCCTCGCCATTGAACGGATGAATACTTGGCTGTTGGATGTTCATCATTGTGTTTGTTTTGTGTGAGGTAGATCAATTGTGTGTGTGCCCTTCTCTTACACCCAAACCAAGCATTGTGGTTTCATTTGAAAGCTGATATATACAACCATGTGAATTTCTCAACTAAAACCAACCTATTTAGTTTGTAGAAG
>JANVCG010075111.1:0-14313 GCA_025505365.1 Haliclystus inabai
ATAATAATAATAATAATAATAATAATAATAATAATAATAATAATAATAATAATAATAATAATAATAATAATAATAAAGTATTTTGAAATTCGTCATACCTCATTGTCAGATAACACATGAATAACTTGCAAGGCCGATTTGGGCACAGCAGAATTCTGTGATGCCATGACTTGGAAAATTTGGGGGATATGCCCAAGAGCAGGAACCTAAAATTTACGTCATCAAATCATTATAAATATTTAATTAGTAAGCTAACAAGGTCCAAAAGTTAAAAAATTGCAATATTTATCAGAAAAACAGAGCTATTTGCATAAAATTACATGAAAGATGAAAATAAAGAATCTTGATGATGCAGAAAATTGTTTTGCAAGACGGAATAAGTTACCTGGTCTGCGAGGGGAGGTTGGGCTGAAAAGAGGCAGACAATGGCTTGAGTAACAGTTTCTAGTATCTCGTTCTGTAAATAAAATGCAATTGAAATCATAAATCATATAGATAGAGTGATATCTGTTGAAGAAAAGCTGGTATAGGTCAGAGGTGGCCCGTCTTTTTTGCAGGATACAAATCTGCATCACGATCAATGGATCTTAAAAAAATGACTCAAATTCAACTTGAATGTTTCATAAATAACAAAAAACGCTAAATAGATGGTACTCCAGTGTAAATAAGAATAAAATAGTAATATAGAATGCATTATAAGAATCAAATAAATAAATAAATCTAATAAATTTATAGGAGTTTTAATAGAATATTATTTACGCTGGTTCCATTTAGACACTAATTTTATCCGACCAGAACATGGACCCAACCAAGGCCCTTTTGGATGAACTAAGATTGGATAGGAATCTCAACACCCCTTGATTACGTGAACGAAGGAATTGTGAACTCATCAGTATAATTTTGGTAGACCTACATTAGAATTTGGTTTTGTTGTCAAATTCACAAATTTGTCCATGACTGAAACCATAAAATCTTTTGGTTTGCGCAAAACCTAAACGAGAAGCAAACATAGTTGAACGTGTGATCTTACAGTATTTGAAAAAAAATAGATACAGTGAAAGCTGTGCATACCAACCAGATATATGAATGATTATGAAATGTTGAACACTATAGAATGATGCTGTTTTTCATAAGTTAAATTCAAAAGAAATTAGCGTTTGAGATGAAACACATTGACCACAAAGACAGGTGGCTGCTCGTCAGGGTGACTATTATTCCCAGGTTTTGATGTGTAATGATCAGCCATGAGATAACTGACTGTTGATTAGAGGTGGCCTTCATACACAGGTTAAATCCAATTGACAATTAATATTTGTAAGAATATGAAGTGACGATTAGTGGATGGTCTGTAGGGTGACTTTGACAAACAGGTTTCATAGTTTAACATGTAAAATGAACGTTATCATCTTACCCAATTTGGTTGTACAATGTAGAGTCGTAAAAATACACCACCAACGGTTAATTCGCCTTCAACATCATCGTATTTGATAGCGAAATCATCAGTTGGCTAAAATGTCGAACAAGTGAGAAAGGAAAAAAAATTAATTGATATTCACTAAAGAATTTCTACAAAACTATCAACAGTAGTATCGAATAGTTTAAAATACTTGCATTACCTTCCATGTGACATAAGGGTCATTCTTCTGTGCCTCATAGTGACTAGGAACAAATTGAAATAGTAAATAACCCGCAATCGACAAGAGTTTTGCATATAAAAACACAGCGAACAAAGATAACTAGCAAATCTAAATAATTACCTGGCCTGTATCCTTTTGACGATTCCAGAAACCTTTTCTCGAGCTTCATCATTCCAAATTAATTCCGGATTTTCATGATTTGCTGAAATCACAAAGAAACAAAAAAATTGAAAAAACCCTTGGCAGAGAATTAAACAATATGCTTGGTTACTTTGATGTATAAGAAAAGTCTAAGGATTTCTTTCGAAATCCTTTAGAAAATAGCATTTTTTCATACATTTACACTTTGATCTGTTACTTCAAGTTTTTATTAGCCTTTCCTGTATGAAATAGCAGAACATGATCTGTGCTTTGCCAGTAGCACGTTTGAGTTCATGATGAAAAGCAACTTACCTTCAAACATATGAACACTTGCTTCTGGGCTATCTCTCATTGCATCCATAAAAATGGACGGCAAGAATTTTGATAATAAGATTTTCACTTTAGGACCAATTAATTTATCAGCCATCATCTTCGAAAATAACTCAGCTGCTCGAGATCGAACATTTGGATTTGCAGAGTTACAGAATAAATCCAATAGGTAGATCAATGCACCTTTGAAAAAGAAATAAGACTAGTTCTAGATTCATCAATTACCTCAGCAAAGCCTGTAATTGATACTAATATACTTTGCACTGTAACTAATTAAATGGCAAGAGGGTCATAACAAGAAGCCAATATAGTCAAGGGTAATCTGACTACATTAATAATCATTATACTAAATGCTGTACAACTCAATCACAGAGTTGAATAGTGCCAGCATACAAGAGATAAATGGGTAAGAAAATGCTGCTGTTACTTATGCTACAGATTTTAGGACCAATTAACTTATCTATACGTTGCATAAAGTGTAATTGACTGAGCAACAGTGAGGATTTGTGTCGTCTTGAAATATGTCATCGATGGACCATTTTTCTGTGCTTTATAAGCAATTCCTAATTGTAACAGCTATTCATATATTTTAACAGCAGATGCAATTACTTAAAGGGAACAAAGAAAGTAACTCCATTACAGCTACTCATTGCAGCAAAATGTCACTGAGTTTCTAGCCATTCGGAATCCTTGATATCAAATGCTCTTTTTCCAGGTAGCCACCATTTTATGAGTCTCTGAGAATGCAATACACGCATCTCCTCTACTTAGTTGATGTCTACAAAATTTCCCTTGCAAAGTGTTCTCTAAGCGCAATTTAATACCGTTTACTTGATATTTACCTTTGCTCATTGCTTCTTTGACTATCTTTGTGTTGGATAATAAGGCGTGCAAAGTATCCAAGATTAAAAGACGACCTACAAAAATGGATACATGGTAGATCAGAAAATTGTTACTTGAGAAAAGGAACATTAGTTTTTGGTCTTTGGATGCTTTCCATTATATCTTGTGAGCCTGTTTTGCGAGACAGGAAAATGTTTGAGAGACTTAATTAGTTACATCTATGACAGTGTACTTAATTAATAGGAGAAACACGAGTTTTCTTTGGATTTGAAAAGTGGTGCCATAGAGATCCTCAAATAACAATTTTACCCCTGATTTCCGCACAGAAGGAATTTCACACAGTAAAAAAAAGTGTTTCCGAGAAATTTTGAGCTCTTTCAGATGAAGTGATATTATTTGTAAAAGAAAAATGACAAGATGGAGAAAAAGACGAGAAATTATTTCAACTCAGATTTCAATAACCAGGCAACACATGAGAATACTTGCTAGTACCTGAAAATTGATATTAACTGCCAGGCAATCAAGAAATTCCAATCACTTATTGGTTAGAATCTAATTGTACAGTATCTTGAGTTCTGTTAAAGTCGACCACCTCTCTTTCATATAGATCACAACATCATCATCATCAGGATTCGTCATTGTTTTATTTCAACTTACTATCAGGGTTAGTGTGAAGAGCAAGAAGTAGATATGTCAGGACATCTGCATCAGCAATATTTGCCACACATTTGCTGTTACCAGTTACGCTGGCTATGACCTAACAAATGATTAATCAAATGAAACATTGTAAATAAATTCATAAAATTGATACACTATTCATTGTTAAATTTTGGACAAATAAATTGCATCAAGAAAAATCACGTTAAAAAGTTGCTACAGAGTACTGTATAGTACATCACGTAAGCAGTTATTTGATTGACATCACTACTAGTATAAGTATGTACATAGGCTACGCTGCGCCCGCTGTGGTTATAAATGATGACAATACAACAGTATAAATGACATTATAGAGTGAAACAATATACTGAACAGAAACGATCTCTAATTGCAAACAACATTGCTGTTTTGATATTAGTAAAAAATATCATTGTCAAGTCCTACCTCTAAAGCCAGTTGCTGTAATTTCAATGCACCAGTTAGTCTCAATAGTGAAAACAGCAGTTTGAAATGCCCGATACATCTAACTTCAACACCTTTATCAAAGATAAAATGCATTGCGGTATAAAATATAAATGTGAATGTCAATAAAATGATGAATACTATTTCTTAGTCATTTTCAGAAGCATCAAGCGGGCTTTGCTGGACCAAAAACTGGTATATGTGAGTCACATGACTTGGAATTGACCAATGAAACACTTGAGCAGCAATTAGAATAATGCCATAGATAATTTTTAGTAATTAGAATAATTATCACAAATAGATATAGCTTTATATTAACAAATAGAGAATCTACATTTAAGTATTACCAGGGTTATTTTTGATAACATTACGTAATGCAGCCAATGCCATTGCAATACGATCTAGTCTTTCTCTGTGACCACCAGCTTTACTTGTATCTACGTCTGTTGCAGTTAAAGCCATCAATGAATGGAGGTACTATTGGATAGAAGAACAATCACAATTTCAAAGTATAAAAACATCTATGACGTTTATTAACGGTGTTTGTGAAAGTGAAACGCAAAGTATTCCTTTTGTGTTTTGCTCCGAATATACAACCCTATGATAGTCATCAATCATGTGCATTACACTGGGTTATATTAGCTGATTGAATAAAAAATTATACGATCTATGATCTATTGTCAGATGTACAAACCAGGGGAATAGGTATATGCAGACTACATGCAAAATCCTTTCTCCCTTGCAACTAACCATTGCTGTGTTCCATGGAACTAGCTTTGTACCTACACAGTATATTCCGTATTACACAGAATATATGTGTAATAATTGTTATTCTACATTTGGAAATCAAAGTGAAATCCTTATCATCAATGTAACAATGGCAACAATTACCATGACTGCTAAGTTTTACCTGTGCTTGAGATCCAAGGTAATCAATCAGAGCTTCTCCAAATTTGTGAGGCTCCTGTGAAAGAAAATAGTTACACTCAAACCTTTTATAACAGTAGCCTCTATAAAACGACCTATAAAGGTCTATAGCTGTCACTCTTGCAATGTCTAGAATTGTTTTTTTTTCTATTGAATTAACCCTTATACAAAGGTCACCTTCATACAGCAGTCAATTAATCTGCCTTCCATAGCTGGCTGGTATATACAGGTTTCACTGTACTGCATTTATAAACTTGATCAAAGAAACAAAGGTAATTCACTCAAAGGGTTGAAGGACATTATTTCCTTTCTTTGATGAACAGTTGCAAAATCTAAACATGAGCAACATGCAAATCAAAGATTTTAGCTTGTTAGATTACATATCAAAGCCAGGCAACACTTCCCAGTCAATAGATACCCATTTACAAAGCATTTCAATTGATTGTTATTACTTCAATACCTCTAAAACAAACGTTGGTTGCTCATTGTAAATTCTAACAAATATTTCACCAACGATTAGTTCTTTTGCATGAATTGAGTATACAAATTCTGCACCGTAATAAGGATCTTGATCACCCTGAATAAATAACAACAAATAATAAAAAATAAAAAATCCAAAATCTTGAAATTCGGAGTCAGCGCTCTTGTCATTGTCATACAGTCATACATATATAGTACTGGTTCGGAATAAAAGTAAGTATATGAATATACTTGCTATTTGGGTTTTTTCAAGACCTTTCTGTAAGTCAACTACATCTTAACACACTAGGTTAAATAGGAGAAAGTTTACGGAGCAATTTGGTTTTGGGAGAGTTACCCTATCTACTGATACATTTTTGTAATAATTTGATAATTTTTTCATGCTCAATATGGCAAGTCAAGTTCTTCTGTGTAATTGAATTTTCAATATATTGTTTACATAAAGGAAATCAAACTTTTTCAAAAAGATGGTGATTGAAGATCAGTTTTCATTCTGTTTTTGTAGATGCTGCAGAGAAAACCCTGGCTGGGGATAAGCAAAATAAATAAAGTAGAATGGGTACAAAAGTGTCTACATCCCGCAAAACATCAAAGCAGCAACAAAATAAGCAGGATCGAATGATTGTGATGAACTAGCAAACTAAAATTACCGAGTTTGGTTTCTTTTCTTTCTCTCTGTTTAGAAAGTCATCCAATTCAGCACGTGTTCCATTGTCCCAAATCAAATATGGGTTCTCTGTATTGCTATTCAGTAATTTCAAAAGCTATAACAGATCAGAAAATATCACACTATAAAAGCTCTGGCAGCAAATTGAATTTTAATATTATGATACCAAGTGAGTAACACAAATATTTCAACTGCAAAATCTCTCTTTTATGAGCTCAAAAGTATTGAAATTCAAAAGAACCATAAGATACCAAGATCTGCTAAATAAAATATGATGTGCTCCCTTGAAAGACTGTACAAAACTACATAAAGTTCTAAACTGTCTATTTGAGGTTAGCTGTGAAGCTTGCTATCTTCCTCATAGTCTTTTCAGATTTCGAGGAATGATTGTTTTTGAAATTGAGCCTTGAAAACAAGGGCACTTCCCAATGAGCAGGTAGCCAACTCATTACAGTGAATCAAAATCTTGTTTAGTACAAGAATATACATTGATGGAAGTTACGAATCATAAAAAGTAATTATCACTAAACATTGCGCTTATACCTCATGTGGTTCCTCTTTAGTGAGCTTTCTTGCAACATAAGGTGTCAATAATGCAGATAGAGATTTCTTTATTGCCGGGTTGTCTGGAGTTCCTTCTTTGCCATCTACGAAAATGACACTTGATAGAGTTAACTAGAAAATCATTGCATTAGAAGAAGCAAATCTACTGTTCTACGGCACTCTGTCTAAGTCTTTCGTTGAAGATTGGCAACAACCGTTGGAAAAAAATATGCGCTTGCATCTGTTTGTCAAATCAATATAAATGACTAAAAATCCTTAACCTTGTGTTTTTCAAGCAAGTTGATACTTACCAAGATAGCCTCCCATACGAGCAACACCAATAATACTCAAGTAAGCTAGATTGTTTGCAGCTTCCTACAAAGAATATCGAAATACATTTATTTTGTAACAAGCAACTTCATCTGATAGCCATTTCTTAAATACAAATTTCAAGATTATATTTTTGTTATTCTAACACACCTGCTGGTTAGTAGCTTGATTCGATTCAACTCCACTTTCTACGAGCGTATAGTCGTAATTGAAAATAAATGAAAGAAGGTGCCAGAGAGCGCCACACTATAAGAGAAACAACGTCAATAAATGGCTGTTAACTTTGACTTTTGATTCCAATGAGGTAAATGTGGGAAAAGTAAATATTTTGATTCTAGAAGATTCTACAATATTCATACCTGTAGCAGATGCGTCTGTAGCCAAAAGTCTATACTTAGATTGCTTACACATTGTGTTGCAATACAGCAAAGGTGAGTTAGATGCTATGAGGAAAACAAACAAAACAATCGAAAACATATCCCAATATATGACCATGTGTGTAGTTATTATTTGTGAAACATTTTTGAGGGTCATTAAGAAACCCTTAATGTTTTACAAATGAATTTTGTAAACTTCTGATTTATTAATTAGTGGTCTGATCTCATGTTCAGATGCGCGTTTTTCAAGTAACCAATGTAAGAAAAGACTGAAAAAAAACATTTTTGTGACTTCAAGACTTGAAACTCTCCCTTCCCTTTGTTCTGTAGCAGGATATAAATATACACACTTTCCATCATTTAGCAAACTGTATCACACCAGTTTGAAACAATCTCCCATAAGATATTTTAGCCCATATATTGATGCATTGATATTCACCTTCAAAATTACTACACATTTATCTGTTTATGTAAAACTTTAGTTTACGTAAGTGCAATTTGTAATTGCCTGTGTAAGTCCCATTTTACAATATTCTTTAGGTGATGGAGATAAGTTGTTGAAGTGCATATCACCAAAAATGATATTTCATCAGTAGATATAACTCAATTTTCTATCTGTACAAGAACTGTGCGATTCCTTCCCGGCCAAATTTACATTAAAAAAACAAATTTTGTTGCATAGTGGGTGGAACACAACTTTTTCAAAATAAGTGGGTTTTGACAGGAAAAAGGTGTCAACGTTTTGGCTTTTTGCTTGTAATTCTTCCAAACGCATTGTGTTATCAAATTTACCTCCAGAAATGAAACGCTGACGTTTTTGGACACTTGATGATCACTTTCAATCTATTTTTGACGCAATAGATTTGACAGTATTAGTATTCAAAGATCAATTTTTGTATTTTTTTCGGATATTTCAAAGTCAAACATGCGAGTGCTAATCTGAGGTGTTGAGATGTTCTTCATCTGTTCTTCATCCAACGTTCACAGCGAGGGCTGCAATCGTATTTCTTAACACCAATGCTCTACCAGACAGTGGCAGTCGGTACCTTCCATTAATTGATCAACAGCAGTCACGGAACAAACATTCATGAACAGCAGCATACTTGGGCATAATTGTGTAGTCGCTGTGGGTGTATTTTCAAGTCTACAGGTGTATTCGGCGTTTGTTGCATTGGTACTTTAGTCGCGATTTCGATAGCATAATGACGAAGAGGTGTGTTGTTGCCAAGTGCTCAAATACATCGGCAAAAGCCAAAATCCATCGTATTCCATTTTACGGGAAAACGAGTAAAGAAGAAATTAGAAGGAGAAATGATTGGACGGACTTTGTAAAGAAGAAGAGAATTGAATGGTGTCCAACGTCATTTAGAGAATGACAACGCGTGCCATGTGCAATAAAACTTGAGTGCTCACTGTCTGACTGCTGTCTGGTAAAGCATTAGTGCTAAAAAGTGATTGAAAATCTCACTGTAAAATTTTGGTCAAGTCCATGTCAACACCTCAGATTAGCGCGTATCTGTTCGCCTTTGAAACCTCCAAAAAATAAAAAACTTTTGTCTTTCAACATTAATATTTTCAAATATACTGGATCAAAAAGTAAATGTAAATAATCACTAGGTATCCGGGAACATCAAAAATTCATTTCTGGAAGTCAATTTTACAATGCGATGCGTTTCTAAGAATTACAATTCTGGAAGTTAAACATTAAGACCTTTTTCCGGTAAAAACCCTCTTATTTTTTTCAACTTATGTTCCATCCACTCACAAAAGATTGAAACTCCAAAAAAGCCCAAAATGACGACTTCGGACCAAGTTTTCATCGGGAAGGAGTCGCGCAGTCAAAAAATGAAGTAAGATCATGTACGGATAGAAAATTGAGTTTTATCTACTGGTGAAATATCATTTTTGGTGATATATGCACTTTAATATACTGCAGTACATACCTTATGACTTAAAACATGAACTAAATCTGCAACAATAACTGGTATTTCTATAATCTTTTCCCGACATGCTTCAAATTGTGCCGCAGATGAGTAGCATTGTGTTACATGTGAACATACAAGAGCAGGCATATCATTTGGTTTACTTGAAGATGACAGGACACCAACACAACGCCCAAATGCTTCTTGGAGAACCTGGTAAAAAAATAAAATGTAAACAGATGATGCGAGTAAACAGGTTAACGCAAGAATGCAAAATGAGAAGTGCTAGTGAATACAAAAAGAGCAACTTGGGTATGACTGACACAAAATTGAAACAAAGGCTTTTCCGTTATGAAAATAATTGATATGATCTGACAACAAAAATGGATTTGGGTCTGCATGTAGGCTAACTGAGTTTATGTCAAACAGTCTTTTCAAGCTTACCAACATATTATTTTGTTACAAGCTTAGATATTGATTCATAAATGAAAACATTCAAAAAGAAAGATTGTTAATTTTACAAATAGAATAATCTACCTCAATGCCATTTTCGCGTCGTAATTCCTCAGCATTCAAAGCTGAACAATTGATAGTATGATATGCTAATTCTGTTGCCGATGGTAACAATGGAGTTTCTTTACTAAATAGCTGATCTTCTTTTGTTTCCATTTCAATTGTCTTGATTAACATTGGATAACCAGCATATTTATATGGTTGCAACACTACAAAGAATTATGAGCATTTAAATTAAAACAATACCACATATCTACATGTGTAATGGTTTACTTTGTAATCTTTGTATTTATTTTCGAATGACTGTTGTTTGGGCCATTTTGGACCATTAGGGCCATTTTCTCCATGATCAAATGCAAAAATGCAACTTATTTTATAAACTGAACAGAAACTAGTAGGTATCTTTATCAAATACTTCAGACGCTATAAAACAGCTGTAGCTAAAATCACTTCCTTAGAGGTTTGCATAATCCATCCACTCCAACTCAATATTTCAAGATTTCACAACACTGAATATCATGTGTTTGATGTATCAGATACCTTACTACTAAGTATCGTGTAAAATGCAAATATCTACATATAAAAATACTTTGCCTCCTTTCTCTATAAACTGCCATAAAAATATAACTCACTTTCTTTGTAACGACGGAAGAGAATTGATTGTGCCTTTAGAACAAGGACAATGTTCTCTGGATCTGGCCCATCTACTCTTCGAGTTGCTTTCAGACAGATGAATTCATAAGCTTTAGACACTGCTTCAAATATATCCTATAATGAGAGCAGCTTTATCAGTATTCAAATAGCATTAACTAATAAACAAATTAGGTTAAGCATTGTCTCTCGCATCATATAGGTGAGGGGATTTTCTTCAGATAAACCGAAAATGCAATATCAAGCATAGTAAAAGCCGCTTGAAGCTCAACGATGCAATGGACTTCCAAGAAGGCCAGGCTTCTGGAGATGTTAAGATAGCTAAGGATGAGCGAGCAGCCTTGAAGATGCAGTTATACCTCAAAAAGGTGGAATGGCCTCAAGATAAACAGCATTGAAACAATATTTGAAGCCAAATCAAAGTACAAGTGATAAACATACTATAATGAAGCATCATATCAGGGTAAGAGATCTGCAAATCTACCCAAAATATGATGCAATCTTTTTTGATTAGCAATTATTTTTTAATTTTGCAATTATGATTGATTGGATTCATATTTTATATGATTGGAATTTTAAATTGGATGCAAAAATAGCCAGATTTCTTCGCATCAAATATGCCAAATTTGACTCTGATTTAGAGTAGGAATTTTAGCAAATATTTCAATTACATTTGCTCAATCCACTCAAATGCAAATCCTACACCAGAGAGTATCGATAATTGAGTATTGTGAATAAAAATATTTTTGATTACTTACTCGACCATCAGGGTTTTTATCTGGATGGTATTTTTGAGCCATTTTGAAATAAGCCTTACGGACAACAGATTCTTCATGTCTGAAATCAAAAACGCAATCAACTAGGAACTTGTTCGATTCAAAATATCAGGATATAATTATAATTCATGAGCCTAGCAATGCAAGAAACTCATAGTTGATGGTGTATAACGGCCAGCTATGAGATTGGATAATATCGACCACTATGCAGAGGTGACCTTTTTACACAGGTTGAATTCAATAGAAATTGACATTTGCAACAATACAAAACCAAACATTATAGACAGGTGGTTGCTCTAAAGAGTGACCTTTAGATACAGGTTTCAATGTATTTATTGCTTATGCAATCAACTTACGGCCCTTCTCCTTTGAGACCAATTGTTTGATATGCCTCTTCTAGTGATAGAGCAGGCGGTTTTTTCTCAACTTCTGCTTTCCAAGCTTCAAGAATATCTTTTAAAAGTTTAATCTAAAAGTCAGATGTTTGTATAATTTTAAAGTAATCAGGTGATTATGAGGATACAGTATTGGCTGATTATGTGTATGTTGACAAAAAGCAACAAAAGCACATGTCAATTTAGTTTTAATATACACAACCTTGGAGACAAATGCTAGCAGATTTCCAAGGTAAGAATCAATTCCTTGTCCAGATGAAGTTCTCAACTTCTAGCAGCAATATTTCTGTTGCTGTTTTATATCACAGTGGTTACAATATTGAGTTGATCATATAAGGTGGATTAGATCAAAACTAATTATTGTGAAACCTAGATATTTTCAATATTCTTTCGTAATTTTTGTAGTAAAGATAATGTTCATAATTGTCAAGTTTTTAGCCAAAATGACCTGAAGAAAATCTTATACACTAGTAACTTGTGCATTCATTATTAGAGGGTATGCCTTTAAAAACGATAAATTGCATTAGAAACATTGCAGCCCCTGAGATTTTCAATTTCACTGAAAGTCAAAATGCCTTTTTGCTCCAAACATACTGAATTGGTATTGAGAAGGAAATAGTGAGGAAAGTTTGTTAAAGTTAATCTCAAATTTAAATTTACCGGTTCTTTGATTGGCCAATCTGGGAATTTTACTGTGTCACAAAGATGACGAAGATAGTATATGTTACAGAATAATTCATTTTCAAGTTGAGGATAACTGACAACCATAATAGGGCAATACTAAAACGTAAAATATAAAAAACAAACATTATTTAACAAAATAAAATAATAATTTTACTGATTGATTTGGATTTGAGAAGATACATGAATCAAATAAATTGTGGTTGATTTGCAGTACCGGTAATGATCTGAAGTTGAAGAGCCTAAATGATCTGCAACATTTTATGGTTGATTGATCATTTTACCACGCCCAAGGTGAGCATTGAGCTTTTTGCACTTCAGTGGGAAACATACACAAGGTAGCATTGCGTGTTTTTTACAGCCGGATGCCCTTCCTGGCATCAACCAATAGTTCTCCGACCAGGTATTGAACCCAAGATCCTGCAGATCTAACAGCTTAACCACTACACCACACCAACACATTGTATTGTTTTCGTGCTTACACCGTTGAAGTCATGAGGCTCTTTCAATCAATCAGACAAGCAAAGGATTTCATGTCACTCCATGAAAGAGAGTTTGAAATCTGGCTCCAGATTTCAAACATTCTTGCAGCAAGGCTGTTGGTCATTTTAGAAGTAGCAGTCTTGTTAATATGAGATTGAAGATCTGACATAAGACTAACACAAGATGAATAATTAATTCAGATTGGCATTGAGTTGCTTTCATTGATTATGTTCATTACAATTGAATTTTGTTAGTTTTCACATGGAGGAAGGGTAGAATCCAACATAATATTGGTGAAAACTCAGGATTTTAGAAATGGTAAAATTTTGCTAGGCTTAACAGATTGTTCAAATATGAAATGGTAACATACTTGGTACAAAGCTCTGACATTGCTACGCAATCGAGGTGAATAATCTGCAATGTGATGTGCAATCTTTTCAATCATAAGACGGCTGAAAAAAAGGACAAAATAATGAAAAAATGAATCAAAATAATAATCATAAATTGGAGACATTATAATAAGTACAAAATCAAAACCAATAAGATTTTTATGTTATGAATTTTCATTTTGAAGTCAAACAAAATATATCGATGAAAATGTCAAGAAGAATGATTCCTCTTTATATTCAAATATTGAGATTAATTTTTGTCTGACTACCGAGTAATGTAGCTCTGCAATAATGGATTCAATTGAGCCAAATGAGGAAGGTGAATTATGAAATTATAAAACACGGAAATAGTCCTTAAATTTGATTTGCAGAATAGACCAGCCTTTACAAATTTACTGCCCTAACAAATGAGGATAGAAAGACAGCCTTTTGGTAGAATTATGAATCCCAGCAGCTAATTGTAACAAAGAATTAAATTTCTCAACTTCCACAATTAAGATGCAGTTGGAAATCAGAAACAATAAGCAAATGACATTTGGATTAGAAATTGCAGCAGCGTACCAACTGAATTGAACAAACTCTTTTAGATTAAGCTTTTCTATACTTTCACAGCTTTCCTATGTATTACATACCGCATTTCTGTACTCCAAATGGCTTCTGGGGTATCAAATTCACCAAGAAAGATCTCGGCAAATTTTTCAGCACCTGATAAGATAGCAAATTTAATACTCAAAATCCATTTCAAAATTTGTATAGACAGCAATTTTCAAAATCTCACGAACCATAATTCTCTAAATAGCATATCATGGCTTCAGGAAGAATGTGACCAAGTATACTCCTTTGCTGCACTTCGGTGGGTTGATTCTGAAATAAAATAATTGAATAATGATTCCAATGTGCTTTACTTTTGCATTCAATATTAATTCATAGTAGAGTTGCATAGAACACAGCTAAATGTCTCTGTGGGACATATGAACCTGTATGACGGTTTAAAACCATCAGCCATCTACTGATAAATCTGCATTGATTGCTAACATCCAATCTACTACAAATATTATCTTTTAAAGAACAAGTTCCATTTAAATCAGACAGTTATTTTGATCAAACAA